>CAIGQV010012466.1:78373-127876 GCA_903798115.1 Danio jaintianensis
AGCGAGTAGCTCTGAGAGGACGACATGAGCTCAGTGTTTGTGTTTTTCTGTGTAACGTTAAGTGTGTTCGTGTTTTTAACGGTTTGAGTAATGATATCGCAAGGTATGATGTGGAAATGTAACAGAATTCAATGTAGCCACATTTATCCTTTAAATTAGTATTTATATCGACACATTTTTATTTATGTGACGGCGAAAACAAACAACAATGGATCACCAGTAGGAGACTGTGATCTTCAGTGGTGTTACCCATTAGAATAGTCACACCAGTGATAATTCTTCATGATAAATATTAGGAAATGTCTGCTGTAAGGTATCTTATGTATCTGATATGAATCAGATCCGTGCCCTGTGTCTGCAGTTAGGGCTGGGCGATTTGGCATAAAATCAAATCTCGATTAATTGAACATTTTAACTCTATCACGATTAATGAACGATTATTTTATTAAAAAAAATTTGCCCTTATAGATCACTGACAAGTTTTGTACAGTAAAAAAGCTCACATATTACAAGTGACGGGCGTCACGGTGGCGCAGTGGGTAGCACAATCGCCTCATAGCAAGAAGGTCGCTGGTTCGAGCCCCGGCTGGGTCAGTTGGCAATTCTGTGTGCAGTTTGCATGTTCTCCCCGTGTTCGCGTGGGTTTCCTCCGGGTGCTCCGGTTTCCCCCACAAGTCCAAAGACATGCGCTATAGGGGAATTGAGTAAGCTAAATTGTCCATAGTGTGTGTGTGTGTGTGAGTGAGTGTGTATGGGTGTTTCCCAGTGATGGGTTGCTGCTGTAAGGGCATCCGCTGAGTAAAACATATGCTCTATAAGTTGGTATAAGCGCCACATTCCGCTGTGGCGACCCCAGGTTATTAAAGGGACTAAGCCGAAAAGAAAATGAATGAATGAATTACAAGTGACAGATGTTTGAATGAAGGCTGCATTATTGATTTTAAAGTAATTGAAGGAAACACACCCTAACTATTATCTATGATTATTTATTGAACACCAACGTTGAACGACTGAAATAAAAAACACGCATTGCCTACATAATTTGCATTTTTGGAAACAAAATAATTTTTTGCAGTGTTTTTCATATTAAAAGTAGAAAAATAAGCAGTATCTCTTCTAAATAAAATAACTCTTGTATATACTATAAATAATATTTAAGCATTTCTTGCATCTTCGGTAAACAAATATTTTAATGTAAATAATAATCTTAATGTAATGGTAAATATGCTGTCTTAAGGCATCTCTGGCGCAGCTTCCAATCATCGTCAATGTAGTGCAAAGTAAGGCTCAAGAATGGGTCCATCGTCCTACTTGACCAGAGATCAGATGAAGTAGAAATCAGCCTCAGCCTTTAACAGAGCGGGGTCACGTGACTCCACATGCAGTAGGGAAAGTAATTGAAAAAATCGTCCTGGAAAAATGTGATCGATTATAGATTCTTAATGTCGATGTTCAGTTTAACAGAAAGAGAAGTGCTCTCGCTCAGCACAGTGGAGATTGCTTTAATTATATCATCTTGTATTATTTTTAGTCGTTCAGGATGCAGTGACACGCAGTGAAATATTTTGTCAAACAGATCCACCACTTTTCACGCTCATAAATTATCATTAAACCCTTGTGCTGCACGTATTAGGTTTGCTGACGGCTGAAGGTGCAGATGACGTGCAGCGAGGGGCTTGTATCTTTAATAAACTATGACAGTTCGTGTTCATTGAACAGTAAGAATGATTACTAAATCCATATGAAACTGTTCCTTGAAAGTGATCTTCGCATCTTCAGTTTCGGGCTCAGGCACGCTTTGCACTCACACTACTAGCGTACCACGCCAAAGCCCAACCGAACCGTGCTCTGGCACACTTCTTCCAATTGGATCAGGGCCGGCCAACTGAACTCCACATGGGCCTGACCACTCACACTTGTCAAATGAACCGGCAAACGCGCCTGGGCACGGTTCGGATAGCATAGTGTGAGTGCACCCTTAAACCCCCATCTATGAGATGGTGTCTGTTTCCTCTTCAGAGAACTCATCAGTTGAGTCTTCATCTAGGGGAGCTGGATTTACACCCACAACTCCAGATCATCAGCATCAGATATTTCAGACTCTAAATCCGAACTAAGAATGGCCTCATCTTTCTCATTTGGGCTGCACAATATATCGTTTCAGCATCGTTGTCGCAATGTGATCATTCGCAATAGTTGCATTGTGAGTATTAGCAATGTTGAGTCTGAATTATTCGCAATAGTTGCATTGTGAGTATTAGCAATGTTGAGTCTGAATTATAATTTAACATTTTGTAAGTGTTTTTTGAGGCCTGTGACTGTGTGAGGGTTTTAAAAGCATTCAGGCATAAGAAAATGTACCGTAAAATTACATAAAAAATGAATAACGATAAATTTTATGGAATTGTTTATAAAACGAAGACTATGCAGTGTTATTTTACATTTGATTATTCAATCACTGTATACCTGAATACATTTCGACTCTTCGGTAAACAATAAAACGCTGTTTATATAATTAGCACACTTTTCTTTATTGAATTTATCTATACTTGGAGTTTAATATATTTTATGCACTCCCCTACAGAATCTTCCCAATCAAACTAAAATTATAGATTCTTCACAAAAAAATTTTCATCTCATCTAGTGAAATTGTATTCATGTCGCAGTATAAATCGCAGAATAAAAAATATATAATAATAATTAAAAAAAAAAATAAATAAAAATTGCAATGTGTAATTTTTCCAATATCGTGCAGCCCTATTTCTCATACTTCCTGCAGCATCTCAGCCGTGAATCTAGAATGAGCCATACTAACACTCTGGATAAAATTAATCAAAAGCAGAAGAATATTCTTATATCTATATAGTAGTCTTGTCATGATACTGGAATTCGATACCAATCGATACTGAAATTTTAAAAACATCCATTTCCCGCAGACGTTTGAGCGCTTTCTTAAACAGCGCTGATTGGCTATCGTGTTCACAAGCTCAACAGAAATTACTGTGATTAGCTGTGAACGTCATCGCTTCACTGAACTCACCTCTGTTTACTGAGTGTAAACACAGATACAGGGACACTGGAGCGTTTTAAAGCCGCGAAGATCAGCTTGTTTGTTAGTGTTACGTTTCCTTAATTCTGTCTAGGGGAACACAGGTACGCAACAGAATGTTAGTGGAGTTTTGTGTGTGTGTGTGTGTGTGTGTGTGTGTGTCAGCAATGAGGTCCCATGAGCAACCTCCCAAAGGACTAAACGAAAGAACAATGCAACTTGAGTAAAGATTAACAAAAGATTTATTCAATGATTAAGGGAGGGTTTCAAGAAAGCTTCAAGAGGGAGTTCAAGCCAAAACAACAAACAAAAAGTTATCTAACTAGTAGAAAGGGAAGAACTAAATAATCTATCAAAGAAAAGAAAAATACCCTCACTCCCTTACTAACATAAACAGGAGAGGACAAAAACGGCACACCCCCTCTCTACTTACCCAATCCCAAATTAACAAAAAGTAAAAAAGGCAATAACAAAGTAGTATTGAAAAATCTAAAGTAAACTCACAACTGATCAGCGTTACTGAGGCAAAAACTACATAAGATGGGCAACAGCAAACAGAACTTAAACAAATTAAAGTTCCTAATCAACAGATAATGCTTTAAAGGATCAAAAGAAAAATGTAAAGCCTCACAAAAGAGCCTCCACACACACACAAAAACACTCGTCTCTAGTGGAGACATGCTGCTTAAATGCCCACAGCTCTTCTCATCCTCCAATCAGTGAGCAGTTCGTAAGTGGCAACAGGTGATGGTCATCATCTCCTACTAGAGCAGAGAAATAAAGAAAGGAAATACAACACAGAAACAAAATCCGTCCTGGGACGTAACAATAAGCTGACATTCGAGCGATCTGCTGATGAATCGTGGCTTTAAAACGCTCCATGAAATCATAAAAACATGAAATCATGAGATAAATATGACGAATTTCTAATAACTGAAAAATTACAGTGGAGTTACAGTGGGCTTTTCTTCATAGATTATCCGAAAATAGGAAGAAGTCAAATGATCTCACCAGGGAGATTTCCTTTCAAAATAATAGACTTTTGCTAAACAGTAACAGTAAATCACTTCATTATATATTTTATCATGTTTATTTGGCATTTTCTTCATAAAATGTCATTTACATCATATATTTGATTGTTATATATATATATATATATATATATATATATATATATATATATATATATATATATATATATATATATATACACACACTATTGTATTTTATTGTATTGTATTTTGAACGGCAGAACTTAATCTGTTTCTGACCTCAAAATAAACATGTTTGGTCTGCATAATTAAAACACAATTATTGCCACATTGATGACTCAAAAGGCTGTAATTGGTCAATTAACATAGTTTCATTTTATAATATAAAGAAATTGTAAACCTAAAGAGTTTTTCAGGTGTAATGTTGTTAAGTCTAAGTCTAATGGATAGATTCTACATGATTTATACATTCTACATGATTTTATCCTTTTTAGGATTTGGTTTTTATATATTTATACATATATATGCATACCTGTCAACATTGGGATGTGAAAGTAAGGGAATCCGTATGGGGAAACAGCGTCTATTTATCACTGAAACGACAGTCACGCACACGCTACATAAACTGACTGTTTTGAGGATTGCATAGAAGGAGCAACGGCGCCTGTAATGGAAAGGAAGTGAATCCCGCCGTTTTTATATTTATTTCAAAGTGTTTTCGTGCCTAAATAAGATGAAAGCACAGAACAGATTCACATTTAAAAGCAAGTGGCGGCGGTATGGGTTGCGTATAGGGAGGATCGGCTCTTAGATGTTTATTGCCACCCTTCATAGAAAGATTAAAAATATGGGAAAATACCTTTACGGGATGATAACAGGATAGAATTGTAAAATACGGGAGAATCCCGGAAGGGTTGAAAGGTATGTATATATGTCACACTGATGTGTTAGCAAAAAAAGCCAGAGTAATTAGTTTATCCTGCAAACACTCAGTTTTATAAGCTGATTTGCGCTGATCCTAAATAGTTTGAGTGTTTATAGTCTGAGGCTCATCAATATTATCAGAGCTGCTGAAATCCTCTATTTCTTCAGATCATTGACTACCATATTGATATATTTGTCCATCAGTGTTAATGAATCAGATTTCTCTGTTTATTCTTCTGAAGCTCTGCCACCATCAGTGAAAGACAAAGACAGAGTTTATTGAAGGACAGTGAGAAGATGAGTGATCCAGAACCCTGCAGAATTAAACAGGAAGAGACTGAAGAACAAATAGGTTTGTGTTTATTCATCACTCTTCAATAAGGAGGCTGAACAGTGCAGTTGTGAAACTTTACACACTTCATTCTTTTTCATGTTACCTTTTATTTTATATTGCACTGCATTCTCAATTTTTCTTCATGTTTACATTTTTGTCATTAAATGCAAGTAGTCAGATATATGAACTGAACCTTTAAGTATATCTGCTCAAAGAAAACCGGCTTCTTGACTTCATCAAACATTAGATAATCAATGAGCACATGTTCAGCGCTGTGTTCTGCTGCTGTGAGTGGTGAGATGGAGTTTTACGGTGAGCTCTTAGCAGGGTTCTGGTTCTGCTGTACCTTCAGTCTCAGTGAAAGACTGTCCCAGCAAACTCACAAGCAGACAAATGTGCCCAGATGAGGCTTTTAAAATAAGTTGAGCATTTTTAATCACTTGCGCATCCATCTCACCTCCCTCACCATTTTCTTGCACTGTTGAGCCCTGCTAGAGCACCATCTGCTGTTTACAAACTTAAAAACTAGCCTCTTAAGATGAACTTATTTGCTTAATTTTCAGATGTAATGAAGGAGGAGAGTGAAGAACTGAATGAAGATGAGGAGAAACATGTCAAAAGTGAAGAAAAAACCCAATCAAAGACTGAACATAGTATTTCAGTGAAAGGAACAGCTGTAAATAGTATCACCTGCACTCAGTGTGGAAAGAGTTTCAGCCGCAAAAACGGTCTCATTGATCACATGAGGATTCACACTGGAGAGAAACCTTTTAAGTGTTCACACTGCGACAGGAGATTTAATAATTCAAGAAACCTCAAATCACACATGAGGCTTCACACTGGAGAGAAACCTTACCAGTGTTCACACTGCGGCAAGAGATTCAATCATTCAGGACACCTAAAATCACACTTGAGGATCCACACCGGAGAGAAACCTTACAAGTGTTTACACTGCGACAAGCGATTCAGTGGTTCAAGATGCATGAAAGCACATGAGAGGACTCACACTGAAGAGAAACCGTATCACTGCACTGCTTGTTGGAAGAGATTCTCATATTCATCTTCTCTACGGAACCACACAGTAAAATGTCACAGTAAGTAGATCATCTAAAGCAGGATCACCCTGCAGCCCAAGACTGGTTACTCACTGAAGCTAAGCAGGGCTGAGCCTGGTCAGTACCTGGATGGGAGACCACATGGGAAAACTAGGTTGCTGTTGGAAGTGGTGTTAGTGAGGCCAACAGGGGGCACTCAACCTGTGGTCTGTGTGAGTCCTAATGCCCCAGTAAAGTTAAGGAGACACTATACTGTCAGTGAGCGCCGTCTTTCAGATGAGACGTTAAACTAAGGTCCTGACTGTCTGTGGTCATTAAAAATCCCATGGCACTTCTCGTAAAGAGTAGGGGTGTAACCCCGGTGTCCTGGCCAAATTCCCTCCATCAGCCCTTTCCCATCATGGCCTCCCAATCATCCCCATCCACCGAATTGGCTGTATCACTGTCTCTCCACTCCACCAATGCCTGTGGCGTTATTCCAAGTGGATGCTGCACACTGGTGGTGATGTGGACAGACCCCCCCCCCCCCCCCCCCCCCCTCAATGATTGTGAAGTGCTTTGGGTAAAATATATACACGATAAAATGCGCTATATAGGTCCAGGTTGTATTATTTAGGATAATTGTGGAGTTGATAGAATGTATATAATGATAAGTTATATAAGTATGATGTCGTTTTGACATCGACATCATCCTCTCAAGCCATTCAGGCTGTTCACATATTACATCTTTTGCAAACGCAAATACAAAGAGGAAGAAGTGCGAGTCGCACTTTCCACACATTTTTTACACAAAGTGAACGGCTCCATAGACATCAGTAAAGGACACACAGCAGATGCTGTTATTCTTCTTAGCAGAGACACAGGAGATCTTGGGTTCTGCTGTACCTTCAGTGTCAGTGAAAGACTGTCCCAGCAAACCCACAACTAGACAAATGTGCCCAGATGTAGGCTTTTAAAGTAGTTGGAGCATTTTTAATTACACACACCGTCGGCTACATCACCATAGTATGGGATGGCAAAGTTTGAAAAGACAGCAAATGAAAAGCGAAAGCGTAATCTGTATTATTATAGTTGTATTACATTGCAGACAATACAACAAACCTTATTTAATGTGTTCCTAATGTGTTTATTCTGGAAAATAAATCATATTCCAATTTTGGTTCTTGCAACAAATTTGAAAAAAAGTTGGCACAGGAGCAATTTAGGGCTAGTAATCAGGTCAATTGGTGAAATAATGATGCGATTTGGAACAGGTGATGTCACAGGGGTGGACTTAACCAATAAGCAAGGTAAGCAGCCACTTAGGGCCCCTGGTAATTAGAGGGCCCCCGACCAATGCCAAGAAGCCTATATTAATCATATAGCTCTTTTACACATTTTCTATCAGATGTTGCAAAATCTGTCTATAACTGTTAAGATTTTAACGTTATTACTTCTATTAAAAACCGGGGGCCCCATGAATAGTGTAACGTTCCTTCAGTACTGCACATGCGCGAGGTGTGAGCGCTTCAATCAAAGACTACTGACAGCCAGTGTTGCAAACTTAGCGGTTTATTTTTCAAAAATGCTAGGACCCCATACCTGGAATTGCTTAGGGCCCCCAAATCACTTAGTCCACCCCTGGATGTCAACAGGTGATTGTAATTATGATTATATAATTATGTAATTATGGTACAAAAGCAGCATCCAAGAAAGGTCTAGTCCTTTAGGAGCAAAGATGGGCAGAGGATCGCCAGTTTGCCAACAAATACGTGAGAAAATCATTGAAATGTTTAAAAACAATGTTCCTTAAAGTAAGAGAAATGTGCACAGATGAGGCTTTTAAAGTAGTTGGAGCATTTTTAATTACTCGCACACACTAATCACAGTCACTAAGAAGTTTAAAGTGAATTTGGAGTTTGAAAAGAAATGGAAAATAGAAAGCGATCACCACCACAAAACCTTGTATTCACACATGCTCCTAAACATTTTACAGTTTGCACACGTGTTTTAGTCAGTAATGATTGCACTGTCAAGACCTTCTAGAATACGGTTAAAACTAGCACTTATTTATTTAATTTTCAGATGTGATGGTGAAGGAGGAGAGTGAAGAACTGAATGCAGATGAGAAACATCATGTCAAAAGTGAAGAAAAAACCCAATCAGAGACTGAACATAGTTTTTCAGTGAAAGGAACAGCCGTAAAAAGTGTCACCTGCACTCAGTGTGGAAAGAGTTTCAGCCACAAAAACACTCTCAATCATCACATGAGGATTCACACTGGAGTGAAACCTCACAAGTGTTCATACTGCGACAAGAGATTCAGTTGTTCACAAAGCCTGAAAACACACACGAGGACTCACACTGGAGAGAAACCTTACCAGTGTTCATACTGCGGCAAGAGATTCAGTCATTCAGGAGTCCTAAAAACACACTTGAGGATTCACACTGGAGAGAAACCTTACAAGTGTTCACACTGCGACAAGAGATTCAGTGATTCAAGATACCTGAAAGCACACATGAGGACTCACACTGGAGAGAAACCGTATCACTGCACTGCTTGTGGGAAGAGTTTCGCATATTTATCTTCTCTACGATTACACACAATAAACTATCACAGTAAGTAGATCATCTAAAGGTCCAGGTTGTATTATTTAGGATAAAGACTGTGCCAGCAAACCCACAACTAGACAAATGTGCCCAGATACAGGCTTTTAAAGTAGTTAGAGCATCCTAACTCCTAAACATTTTACAGTTTGCACACATGTATTTTAGTCAGTAATGATTGCACTGTCAAGACTTTCTAGAGAAACTGTTAAAAACTAGCCTCTTAAAATGAATTTGTTTACTTAATTTTTAGATGTGAAGGAGAAGAGTGAAGATAAGGAGAAACATCATGTCAGAAGTGAAGAAAAAACTCAATCAAAGACTGAACGTAGTATTTTAGTGAAAACAACAGTCGTAAAAGGTTTCACCTGCATTCAGTGTGGAAAGAGTTTTGGGCGCAAACACAATCTCATTCTTCACATGAGGATCCACACCGGAGAGAAACCTTACAAGTGTTCACACTGCAACAAGGGATTCAGACATCCAGGACATCTGAAAGCACATGTAAGTATTCACACTGGAGATAAACGTTACCAGTGTTCACATTGCGAGAAGAGATTCAGCCATTCAAGTGCCATGAAAGTACATGAGAGGACTCACACTGGAGAGAAACCTTACCAGTGTTCATATTGCGAGAAGAGATTCAGCTGTTCAAGTACCATGAAAACACATGAGAGGATTCACACTGGAGAGAAACCGTATCACTGCACTGATTGTGGGAAGACTTTCACAGGTTCATCTTCTCTACGACAACACACAAAAAACTATCACAGTAAGTAGATCATCTAAAGGTCCAGGTTGTATTATTTAGGATAATTGTAGAGTTGATAGAATGTATATAATGATAAATTATATAAGTATTGATGTGGTTTTGAGATAGACATCATCCTCTCAAGCCATTCAGGCTGTTCACATATTACATCTTTTGCAAACGCAAATACAAAGAGGAAGAAGTGCGAGTCGCACTTTCCACACATATTTGATACAAAGTGAACGGCTCCAAAAACAACAATAAAGGACACACAGCAGATGCTGTTATTCTTCTTAGCAGAGACACAGGAGATCTTGGGTTCTGCTGTACCTTCAGTGTCAGTGAAAGACTGTCCCAGCAAACCCACAACTAGACAAATGTGCCAAGATGTCGACTTTTAAAGTAGTTGGAGCATTTTTAATCACTCGCGCACACTAATCACAGTCATTCAGAAGTTTAAAGTGAATTTGGAGTTTGAAAAGACAGAGCAAATGGAAAGCGATCAGCACCACAAAACCTTGTATTCACACATGCTCCTAAACATTTACAGTTTCCACACGTGTTTTTAGTCAGTAATGATTGCACTGTCAAGTCTTTCTAGAGAAACTGTTAAAAACTAGCACTTATTTATTTATTTTCAGATGTGATGATGGGGGAGAGTGAAGATAAGGAGAAACATCAAGAAAAAACTTTCACCTGCACTCAGTGTGGAAAGAGTTTTAGGCGCAATTACTATCTCATTCTTCATATGAGGATACACACTGGAGAGAAACCTTACCAGTGTTCACACTGTGAACAGAGATTCAGGTATTCAAGAACCATGAAAATACATGAGAGGACTCACACTGGAGAGAAACCTTACAAGTGTTCACATTGCGAGAAGACATTCAGCCTTTCAAGAACCATGAAAGTACATGAGTGGATTCACACTGGAGAGAAACCTTACCAGTGTTCACGCTGCCACAAGAGATTCAATGATACAAGTCAATTGAATATACATGAAAGGATTCACACCGGAGAGAAACCGTATCACTGCACCGCTTGTGGAAAGAGTTTTACATATTCATCTTCTCTACGAACACACACAATAAACATTCACGGTAAGTAGATCATCTAAAGATCCAGCCCTTTCAGGTCATGATATTTAGGATAATTGTGGGGTTGATAACACCTATCTAAAGGGGACCTATGATGTGGGTTCATGTCTTCCTTTGGAGTGTGACAAGCTGTTTGTGTTTATATAAGATCATCAGAAGGCCGCTTAGCCACCCTCAGGAGTTGTCCCAAATGGAATAACAAATTAAATAAATAGAAAGCATTGAAAACATTAATAGGAGTGTAATCAATTAATAATGCTGTCAAAAATATTGTAACATAAAATACTGAAGTTTATAAATGTGACTAATAGTATAATTCAGGAAATTAAACTCATTAAATTGAGCGAGAAGTGAAGACATGCTTGATTATATGATTATTTATGATGATAAAATTAGCAAATAAAACAAGTGAAAGCTGGTATGACAGTTTATATGGTGTGATATATATTTTCTCAAATGTTACATAGTAGGGCTACACGATATTGGAAAAATATGACATTGCAATATTTAGTTTTTCTGCGATTTATATATTGCAATATGAATACAGTTTTCAGACTTATCACTGAGGAGCCAACCACATTCAGCTGGTAATTCAGCAACTGTGGCAGTGGAACATAATGTCTTTATTCCCTCCTTCAGGAAACGAGGGTTACGACAGTAACCGAGATGTTCTCTTTCAGGTCGGGAACACATTACATTATGTTAAAAACGTTATGGGTTAATATACGGAAAGCACCAAAGTTGCCGAATCTGTTACTCGTAACCTTCCAACGTGAAAAAGTGGAAAGCCCATTTTTTAAAACGCTGACTAAGCATATGGCATCACTGAGTGGGGATGTGCATAGCAGGCACTGATCCCCAAAATGTGGGTTGACCAACTGAGCATTCCAGACAACCTAATGGGCCAAGCATCCGGCTCCTCCACTAAGTTGAATGTTCGGGGCCTCTTAGGAATTCCCCAGGGTTCACCAAATGGGGAACTTAATAGCAGAGTTGAAAAAACGTATGCATCTCAGAGTAGGACGAATGGCGCAGCAAGCATTTTCAACACAGAGCTTGGCCTTCTCCCGACTGGCACTGCCCAGCAATCGGGAGGAAACCGGCTTCACCTGGAGATTATAAAACCTTGTGAATGTGTTAGGTGTTGCCCAACCCACAGCTCTTCAGTTGTCTTTCAGAGAGGCACTGCGTGCTAACGCACAAAAGGAAACAACACTCCAAGTAGAATGTGCTCTTGCTCCTGGGGGACATGGCTTGTCTTGGCATGAGTATGGCATCTACTAACCAGTGAGTCAGCCTCTGTTTGGATACGGCACTTCCCTTCTCCCTACCACCGTAACAGACAGCTGCTCAGAGGATCTTATGCTCTGAGTTTGGTCCAAATAAAAGTGCAAAGTGGTCATCAGACACAATAATGAAAGGGCTGGGTCTGCTTCCTCCATAGGCAGTGCTTGCAGGTTCACTACCTGGTCTTTAAAGGGGGTGGTAGGAACCTTGGGCACATAGCCGAGTCGGGGTCTCTGGATAATGTGAGAGTAACCCGGCCCGAATTCTAGGCACGATTCTTTGATCAAAAATGACTCCAGGTCCCTGACCCTCTTGATTGAACTTTTTTTTCAGAATTTTTAAAGATACTGAATCGAGTGGTTCAAATAAAAAGAACTACAGAGAGATCCCAGGATGGCATGAGGGGTGGACAAGTTAGCTGCCTCGCACCTCTGAGGAACCAGATGATCAGAATATGCCTTCCTAATGTGCCGCCATGTACCGCATCCTGATGAGCGGAGATGCCGGTGACATACACCTTCAGTGTGGAGGGTGCAACCTCTGCTCCAGCTTTCCCAGAGGAAAGGAGAGCACAATGCTGATCTGGCATGTCTGGGGGTCTTCTGGTCGAGAAGAACACCACTCATCAAATAGACTCCACTTTAGGGTGTAGGTGTGCCTCGTAGAGGGGGCTCTACCCTAAGTGATTGTGTCAACTACCCGTGGACAGTATGTCACCTAAGTCTTCCATGCTCTGTCTATGGACCCCACATGGAGGTCCCATAGATCTGGGCATGGGTGCCAGATAGTGCCCCATCACTGAGAAAGGAGGTCCTTCCTCAGAGGAATTGTCCAGGGAGGCGCCATGGCGAGGAGTGTGAGTTCTGGTACCCAGGTCCGGTTGGGCCAAAGAGCTGCAACAAGCAAGACCTGCTCCTCGTCATCCCTGACCTTGCACAGGGTCTGTGCGAGTGGCTCACTGGGGGAAATGAATATTTGCGCAGGCCCTGGAGCCAGTTGTGAGCCAGCCCATATAAAACTACTGGTAATGAGAGGTTTCGGGAAAAGCAAACAGGTCAACCTGGACTTCTCCGAATTGCTCCCAAATCAGCTGAACCACAGCGGGGTGGAGTCTCCATATGCCTGGAAGCGTGAACTGCTATGAGAGTGCGTCGGCTGCATGGTTGAGCCCCCTGTGATGCGAATGGCACGCAGCGATTTCAACTGCGTATGACTCCAGAGGAGCAGATGGAGAGCGAGCTTAGACATGCGCATACATACAGTTGATATACTATACTGTAGCTGTGTTGTCCATCCTGACCAACACGTGTTTCCCTCTAGCGCCAACCGAAATCAGCGGTGAGCGGGAAACATTGTCCACAGCTCCATGCAATTGATATGCCAATGCCGCTGGGGCTCGTTCCATGAGCCTGCAGCCGCATGCTCATTGCACACGGCCCCCCAGCCTGTCATGGAAGCATCTGTCGGTATGAACTGAAGGTGCAGCGACACAATGGTGTGTTTACCTGGTATGTCCCCACGTGCGATGCCCATCTGGGGACCCAATCATAAAAGCAATGCTGAAGTGGTCTCATATGTAACAATCCAAGCGGCGTAATAGTGGCAGCAGGTACCATATGCCCCAGGAGCCCCTGAAAAAACTTCAGTGAGACCACTGTTTTCCGGTCAAAACATTTCAAACAGGCCAGCATCAACCCAATGTGTTCATGGTGAGGCGCACTGATATGGAGATCAAGTCCATCTCAATGATAAGAGATACTCTGCATAGGGGAGAGCTTGCCCCGACTGGTCGAGGACCATAGTCAATTGATGCCGAGACTGAGCTAAAATAAGTCAGTCATCAAGATAATTGAGATTGCGGATACCCAAGAGCCAGAGAGGTGCCAGGGCACCCTTCGCAGGATTGGTGAAAACCCGCGAAGACAGAGAGAGCCCGAAGTGGAGGACTTTGCACTGCCATGCCCGGCCTTCAAGTGCAAACCGAAAGAACTGTCTGTGACAAGGAAGAATAGAGACATGGAAATATGCGTTCATCAGGTCTATTGCTGCAAACTAATTCTGTGGACGGATACATCCGAGGATGCGTCTCTGCGTGAGCATTCTGAATGGCATCTTCATACGCACAGACCGGAAACACAAGCTCATGCGACAAGTTTCGCAGTTCGCTGCGTTGCAAAGTTCAAGCTTGATAAACTCTGACCTGCGAAATCGCATCACATGACTGCGTGAGACCAATCGATGACCAAAACATGACCTCTCTGGACAGAAATTTAAAATATAGACCAATCGCTAGGTTTTTTTAAATGTCTAATCATCTTGTTTAATCCTGCCCCTTTTCGCAGCGTCTTACAACAGAATTTCGCATGCTCAAACTCTAGTGTAACCGCAGCATAAGAAAGGGGGAAAGTTGTTTTTTTTTGGAGCGAGAGAGAGTGTTTCTACAGGTGCTTTGTCAAGCCACCTTCCTCATTCTGCCTTTATCTGCACAAACCTGTCTGTGCTCTGAGTCAGCCACAAATCTCTTCACAGTGCGATGGCCATTCTTAAGTTTTTGTGAAATAACTAATGTTTTCATAGGTTGTCATAGGCATTGCACTATTTGACATTTTTCGGCAGCAGAGAGATTCTTTTTCTTTCCCATTTTGCTTGAAACCCATAGCCTGCTTAAGTCCTCCTAAAGTAGTTTTCCTTTAATTGGGTTCACCTGGCAAACTAATTATCACAGGAATCTGAGATAGATTTCAGTGATCCAAAGCACACTAAGACACAATACCATCAAAAAGAAAGAAAAGAAAAAGGCCTGATTTGGAGCTAGACTCTGAGACACATAGATCTAACGAGACACATCAGATCTCACAAGATCTCGTCACACTCCTAGTCTAAATGCTTTCACTTGCTACTTTTTCGACTCTGCTCGAGCTGAGACGTGAGTTTTTTTTATACACAGTAGAGTTGTCAAGAGACCATATCGATAAATAATTGACCATCAATTAAAAGGGTAAAAGGGTCATTGACAATAAATTGATCATTGATTTAATCATTTTGCGTCCCTAACTCACATTGCTCTCTTAAAATGAAATTGTTCTCTTTACTTAATTTTCAGACATCAATTCAAAGGAGAAGACACATGTGTGTTCTGAGTGTGGAAAGAGATTTGCACATCAGTCATATTTAATACAACATCAGAAGATCCACTCTGGAGAGAAACCATTCACATGCACTCACTGTGAGAAGAGTTTCAGATATTTATCACAACTTAATGAACACATGAAGATCCACTCTGGAGAGAAACCATTCACATGCACTCAGTGTGGGAAGAGTTTCAGATATTTATCACAACTTAATGAACACATGAAGATCCACACTGGAGAGAAACCACACAAATGTGATCAGTGCGGAAAAAGATTTTCGAAGGCTGCAAACCTGAAGGTCCATTTTGGAGTTCATACAAAGGAGAAGCCTTATCCATGTTCTGTGTGTGGAAAGCGGTTTGCACGTCCATCACTTGTAAAAGAACACGAGGTGATCCACATTGGTGTTAAAAAGTATGTGTGCGTTGTGTGTGAGAGGAGTTTTCTTAGACCTGGAGAATTGAAACGGCACCAGAAGATTCACACTGGAGAGAGGCCACACATATGTAATCAATGCGGCAAAGCATTTTCGAGGTCTACACAACTAAAGAAGCATCTTAGAGTTCATGCAAAGGAAACACAATCAGTTCTTTGATAGTAAAGAGTTTTAATTTACTTTAATTTACCTTACTGAAAACTCTGTATTCACCAACATCAGATTTGATAGTTAACTGTTAGTATGTTAATAAACTCCTATCATTTCTAAATAGGACACACTTTATCACAAGTAGCACTTAAGACTCGGTTTTCACTATACAGGGCAAACATTGTTGTGCTATTCATCCACGAACATCAGCTCATGCAGCATGATAATGCACGGCCACATGTTGAAGGATCTGTACACAATTCCTGGAAGCTTAAAACGTCCCAGTTCTTGCGTGGCCAGCTATATTCACCAGACATGTCACCCATTGATCAAGTTTTGGCGAATACGACAGCATTTTCCAGTTCCAGCCAATATACAGTAACCTCACGCATCCAATTCCTGGAATCTGAAAACTTCCCAGTTCTTGCATAGCCAGCATACTCACTGGACATGTCACGTATTGAGCATGTTTTGGCATATACGACGGCATGTTCCAGTTCCAGCCAATATCCAGCAACCTCACAGTCATTGAAGAGGAGTCGACCAACATTTCACAGTCCGCAATAAACAACCTGATCGACTCTATGTAAAGGTGACTCTATGCTCATAACAGATGCTGACTGATTTGCTGATAGTTTCTGACTGGCCGCACCTGTCAGGTATATCGATTATCTCGGAAAGCTCATGAAAAATGGGGGCAAAATCAAAAGTGTTGCCTTAATTTTATTGTGGTTGATCGTAATTATGCAAAATACAATGGTTTGGCTGTCAGGGCCAGCAAAGCCTTAAGGTAAAGTTGGTTTTATATTGACACAATCATTCAGTGACAACTTGTGACATGCTCCCTATATTGTTTATCATTTTGTGAAATTATATTATTAAGGAGAAAGTCTGAACGTGTGAATATAAAACTAACTATACTTCAATCAGCAAAGCCTTCTCTGCTAGGCCTAAAAACAGACCAAACATCAGTCACTTTCATTCATTTTCTTTTCGGCTTAATCCCTTTATTAATCTGGGGTCGCCACAGCGGGATGAACTGCCAACTTATCCAGCATATGTTTTACGCAGCGGATGCCCTTCCAGCTGCAACCCATCACTGGGAAACATCCATACACACTCATTCACACACATACACTACGGACAATTTAGCCTACCCAATTCACCTGTACCGCATGTCTTTGGACTCGTGGGGGAAACCGGAGCACCCGGAGGAAACCCACGCAAACACGGGGAGAACATGCAAACTCCACACAGAAACGCCAACTGACCCAGCCGAGGCTCGAACCAGCGACCTTCTTGCTGTGAGGCGATTGTAATACCCACTACGCCACCGTGCAGCCCCAGAGTCACTTATTTATTTTTAATATATTTTTATTTCCTATAGTCTGTTCTTTTTATTTAATAGCTTTACTCTTTTTGGTTGCACTACTTCTAGTAGTATATGTTTATATTAGAGCTTCAATCAGATTTCGGCAATCGCGTTTCCAGCATCAAATAAATCTGCCTGGAAGCCTTCAGAGTCAGCAAGTTCAGGTGTCTGTAGAGTTATATTACTTCAACCAATCAGATTTCGAGTTGGCTATGCAAGACCATCTAGAAGGCATATGATGTCAGCATTTTCTTGTTATTTGATTGGATGGTTAGACCTAGCAATCAACGTCATTGTAAATAAGTTTCAGCAATTATCAGCAACTTTAAATTGTAAATTAACTTTATTAAAGGTGCAGTAGGTGATCTGCCAAAATGCTAACCGGTTAGCATAATATCTTTGAAACACAGTCCCACCCCTGCCGTCCAAAGCCACGCCTCCTGAAATCATGAACGAGCGCACCTTAAAGATGACAGCAGACAACCCACTAGATCATGCCATTCGCCAGTTAGAAAACTTTATAGTACTTTATAAAACTACAATTCTGAATGAAAAACTGTATCATATCTAGCACGTTTCAGTTATGTTAGTTTGCAAGCAAGCTTAGTGTTTGGCCGGCGGCGTGCAGGAATTACCCTTATTACTAAGCCATACTTACATGCTATTTCAGACCGAATATTCAGAGTAGCATGGTAAACAATATAGGGAGCGCGTCACCGGCTGTCATTGTTCAGAAATGAACCAATGTGAATATAAAACCAACTTCACCTCAGTAAAGCAGACGGCGGAATAGCGCTGTTTACTGATGTTTTGTTGTTAAACTAATAAAAATCCACATTATCGATGCTGTAAAAGGACCTTATGAAACTGAAAGTAGTCACATCAATCTTTCACCGGGAGATTTCAGTGGCTGAACAACACTTCTGTGCATATAACCCATTCATAACAACTCAATCTACATCAGCTCTGCGTGACTAAAATAGTTTTAAAACAGAACATTACCTGTCTAAAAGAAATACTTAAGCCATGGTGTCGTCCTTCCTCCAGCGGGCAAAACTAACTCCAATATTGATTCAGGACTTTAAAAATTTTGATTCAGCATTTGATTTTACCGTGACTCTCGTTTGTCTCGTGTGCACATGAACGCGTGGCGCACATTTTTTGCATGAACAGAGATGCGCAGATGTGCAAATCTACATTTGTTGACAGACAGTTTGGGCAACTTATCAGAATTATGGGAAATGTCGGCCCGACAATATTTAATTGGACGAACATTTTTTTGTCTTACCCAGAATATAAAAATACATATAAATACATTTAGTTTAATCATTACTAGTGGAATGTGAAGAGACTTTCAACCAGCACAACAACACATGTTCCTGAAGACAATCACCTACTGCACCTTTAATTATTAGTTATTTATTAGTTTAGTATACTATGTAACCTTACTAAATACACACTTCGGCAGCAGCTGTGATGAAAGGCTCATCGTGACGATGAAAAACACTTGAGTAAGGTAGGTTAATTGTAATTTTTTACTTATTAAATTGCTGTCTTTGTAGTATTGTGATGATATTTACCATGTTTAAGCTTCGGTACGAATATTAACCAAGTCAAACTATATTAACCAGGCTTTTTCTCCAGCTGAGGCACTGCTGCTCTAATGAACAATAACCATGTGTTTTTTATAGTAACCGTGTTTTTTTGGTGCATTGACTTCCATTTGTATTACCGCATTTTTACTACAGTTACCATGGTTAGTAACTAAAGCTAAATTAATTTAGGTTTACTATAATTGACCACAAACTAACTATTTTTGTCACTGTATTAGACTGTTTTTGTGTTAGATGCTTCAGTAATTGCTCTGTTAGACTGTGTTTTTGAGTACTATTTATGGATTGTATTGCCGTGATGTCATTATGATGCTATTAATTCATGTAGGACACCACCGAAGGCCTGGTTGTGAAATGCATGCCCCGTCACTGGCAAACTAACAAAATACAAAGCCTGATTTTTGCATAATGTAATCCCTCACCTGTAATGCCATTTATCTTTCATCAAGAAGGTTTTCAATATGCACAAATTGCGGCTATTTAGATACTAGCAAACTAGCAATACTATGCATTTTCTTGTTATTTTTATTTGTTCAAGTCATTTTTTTAAATGTTGGTTTTTTATTAAATCATCTTTTCATATTTTGTTTGCTGATTGTAATTGCATAATTTTTCTACTAGTTATATCTGTCAGATATGAACTGTCACGTTGGCCTTTTTAATGAAATGAAGTGCCCTTGTAATAACATTTTAGACGTATAATAAACAGTACTTCACGATTAAGTTGAAAGGCTTTTTGTCTACATTGTCAAGTCAAGTTTATTTATATAGCGCTTTTCGCAATGTAGATTGTGTCAAAGCAGCTTAACATAGTTCTAGTAAAGTTCAGATTTCAGAGTTGAAGTTCAGTGTAGTTTAGTTCAGTGTGGTCTAAATTTCACTGCTGAAAGTCCAAACACTGTAGAGCAAATCCACCGAAGCACAGCTCCACAAGTCCTGATCCGAGCAAGCCAGTGGCGACAGTGGCGAGGAAAAAAAAACTTCACCAATTGACAAAGTAAAGGGAAAAAAAAACCTCGAGAGAAACTAGGCTCTGTTGGGCACGACCATTTTTCATCTGGCCAAACTTTCTGTTCAGAGCTGCAGTCTAGGCGCTGGAGGCTGAAGAAGCTGGACGTTAATCGTGGAGAAGCTGCAGGTGTGAGTAGGGCACCGGCAGGCGGTCAGGTTGGCCCGCAGGATCAATGTGGGGACTTCAGTGGTCATTCAGGAATCAGTCTCATGCACCCCATTATGTCTTGTTTGAGACCTAAATGTAGGCAAGGGTAAATGGCTGCAATAATGGGACGGCTCAAAAAAGACATTTCAAGTGGGACAGTTCCTGAATCTCGCTGTTTTTCCAACTAGTGATGGGAAGTTTGGTATATTGTATTTTTTTTTTGTATCTGTCACATGTACTGTTGAAGTCTTTTTTTAAAGTCTGTTTTTTCCCCAATTTTTTGTTTGATGGAGAGATTCTTTTCAACACATTTCTAAATATAATAGTTTTAATAACTCATTTCTAATAACTGATTTCTTTTCTCTTTGCCATGATGACAGCACATAATATTAGACTAGATATTCTTCAAGATACTAGTATTCAGCTTAAAGTGACATTTAAAGGCTTAACTAGGTTAATTAGGGTAATTAGGCAAGTCATTGTATAACAGTGGTCTGGAGACAATCCAAAACAAATATTGCTTAAGGGGGATAATAATATTGACCTTAAAATGGTTTAAAAAAAAATAAAAACTGCTTTTAAATTGAAATTCATTACTCTGTTAAACATCATTTTGGAAATATTTGAAAAAGAAATAAAAAAATTCACAGGAGGGTGATTAATTAATTATACTACATCACTTTGGTCAACCCTGGTTGTTTTTAATGTGCTTTATAAATAATGAATGAACTGAAATTAATTAAATGGATCCCAGTGACTGCGTTCCAGTCCAATTTTTCACTCGCTACCTTCCCTCCATCTTGTTGACTCAGATGTACGTCATTGATTACATTAGTGTCCACTTATGGCAGAGCATCTGAATGGGTTTAAATTGAATGCCTTAAACCATTGAGCACTTGGGAACTACAATGTTGTGATGTCACAATTGCAATGTAAAATGTAATGTAATGTGTATTTATATAGGGCATTTATTGTGTATGACCATACACCCAAAGCGCTTCACAGTCATGAGGGGGTTTCTCCACACCCCAACCAGTGTGCAGCATCCACTTGGATGATGCGACGGCAGCCACAGGACAACGGCGCCAGTGTGCTCACCACACACCAGCTATTGGTGGAGAGGAGAGACACTTCGGTCTCATCCGAAAGACGGTGCTCACTGATATATAGTGTCCCCTTCACTATACCGGGGCATTAGGACTCACACAGACCGCAGGTTGAGTGCCCCCTGCTGGCCTCACTAACACCACTTCCAACAGCAACCTAGTTTTCCCATGTGGTCTCCCATCCAGTTACTGACCAGGCTCAGCCCTGCTTGGCTTCAGTGAGTAACCGGTCTTGGGCTGCAGGGTGATATGGCTATGGCTATTACATGGCATTCTGGGACATATAGGTGCTGAAGTGGACATACGAAGCTCGCGCACGGTGTCAAAATCAAGGGATCTAGGGTGTGTCCATGTAAACTTCCCTCGATCACTTGATGAAGTGGGACACACTTTAAAATGGCTGCGGCGAGTGGTTAGGGAAGTTTGCGAATGTGTATCTAAAAGTGGATTGGAACGCAGCCTGGTTCTTTTACATCACAATGTAATGACTATTGTCCTGAGCTGGGACTCAACATATCAAAAATATAGCGGCAGAAGTCGTAATTCAGTCAGTTATAACATCACCATGATCTGACAAGATTCTTACAATTAAGTTTTGCAACCCAAACGAAGCAAGTCATCGGTTTACCCGTTTCTCATTTCGTTAGAGCAGAATCAGTTGTCCAAGTTTGGTTCAGACGGTGATATGATGTGTCAGTCGGAAAGATAAACTTTACACATTTAAGCAAAAGTTAAGAGTTATTTAAACTTATTTTGTTATTTCTAAAACTGTATATCAACAGTCATTCATTCATTTTCTTTATGGCTTAGTCCCTTTATTAATCCGGGGTCGCCACAGCGGAATGAACCGCCAACTTATCCAGCATATGTTTTACGCAGCGGATGCCCTTCCAGCTGCAACCCATCACTGGGAAACACCCATACACACTTATTCACACACATACACTACGGACAATTTAGCCTACCCAATTTACCTATACCACATGTTTTTGGACCTGTGGGGGAAACCGGAGCACCCGGAGGAAACCCACGCGAACACGGGGAGAACTTGCAAATTCCACACAGAAACGCCAACTGACCCAACCGAGGCTCGAACCAGCGACCTTCTTGCTGTGAGGCGAACGTGCTACCCACTGCGCCACCGTGACGCTGTATACCAACATTATATATGCTTTTCATTTAATTAGCTTTTAAGTAGGCTAGTCATTTTTTAAATGTTACTGTTTATTAATCATCTTGTAATATTTTGTAAAAACGTTTGTTTACTGATGGTAGTTACTTCAGAAAAAGATAATTTTATATTGTTTATATATCTTTCAGCCAGGAATAAGGATTACGTTTGCTTTTTAAAGTGCCTAATAAACAGTATTTTCACCCACTGATCTATATATGATGTTCTCTATTGTAGGACAGTAATTTCACCTCACGCTTGTTCTCGACATTTAGCAGTTGTTTTTGGTTTGTAATTTGGCGCGTTTTTGACGATCCCCCCGCCTCGCCGCGATGACGTCAGCACTGACGCGTTCATCCAGCGTCGAGTCTTCAGAGCTGAGGTGAGTCGTTGACGCTTTTTCTCGTGTTTACACAACAATAAAACACACTTTACAGTTTATTAAAGCGACAATCTGCGACTAGTTTCTGCATTGAGTTCACCTCTATCTGTGTGTCTGCTGACCAACACAATACAGCAGGCAGCGAGTAGCTCTGAGAGGACGATATGAGCTCGGTGTTTGTGCTTTTCTGTTAGTGTGTTCGTTTGGAGTGTCGGAAAATATGATCTATGAATGTAGTTTGGCAGATATTTGAAGTTTTACACAAAAACATTAAATTATAGCGTTGTGGGGTCGTTATTTGTGTTAGGTTTTTATGATTTGTCTGTTTCACATACCACATGGATGTCAATCAAATGTTTGTATTGTGTGAATATTAGGTATTTAAAGTATATTTAGACTTATATAAAATATCAGTTGCTTAAACTACATTATTTATGCTGCAAACATTATAAAATGGGTTGCAGCTGGAAGGGCATTCGCTGTGTAAAACATATGCTGGATAAGTTGCCGGTTCATTCCGCTGTGGCGACCCCAGATTAATAAAGGGACTAAGCCGAAAAGAAAATGAATGAATGAACATTATAAAATGAGCTGATCTGCTGCTGTTTAATGAGTGTTTATAGTCTGAGGCTCATTAATATTATCAGAGCTGCTGAAATCCTCTTTATTTCTTGTCAGGAGTTCTTGTTTTACTTCATTCCTCATGCTGATGCCTTCAGATCTACTAATAACAGAATTTGCTGTTTCAACAGACTTGAGCATAATCACCTATTGTATTATCTATAACAGGTGTTCCCAAACGTTTCAGCCCGCGACCCCTAAAATAAAAATGCCAGTGACTCACGACCCCCACTATCTTCTAAGGTGGTTAAAAATATCCAAACGTTGCGCACACAACAATAGGCCTATATAAACACGAGTGTATTGACATTAGAAAACAGTCTAACAACCATATGTTTTTTATAGTCATTTATTGATTTGTTTCATTTAATATTAACCTCTCCTCCGGATGCTTCGGTTTCCCCCACAAGTCCAAAGACATGCGGTATGGGTGAATTGGGTAAGCTAAATTGTCCATAGTGAATGAGTGTGTATGGATGTTTCCCAATGATGGGTTGCAGCTGGAAGGGCATCCGCTGTGTAAAACATATGCTGGATAAGTTGGCGGTTCATTCCGCTGTGGCGACCCCAGATTAATAAAGGGACTAAGCCAAAAAGAAAATGAATGAATGAATGAATGAATAATATTAACCTCACGTAATGAGACTGGTGGGCACAATGTTTTCAGCACAAGCCTATTCTTGGTTTAATTTTGGAGACCGCCACTCGGAGATCATCCTCATTGTTCAGTTGTGGCCTGTATTTATTTTTGCTGTATTTGATTGCCATAAAGGTGTCCGAAAGTTTAACCTGGTGCTATAAAATCAATCTGCTGCAGCTGACGGTATTGCTGTGTTGTTAATCTAATGTAAACACACCGATCCTATGAAAAACAAATTGAAAGGCTGATGGCTTTTCATTTGCATGTTTATGTAACTATTACTACTATTTTTATCTTCTGTGGGTTATGGATAAAATATGGTAATTCTAATAGTTTAATCAAATTTATTTTACCAGGGGGTCCCGACCCCCACTTTGGGAACCACTGATCTACAATATATAGCTATCATAATGATTTATTCAACTAGAGTGAATTATTTAGATTTTTCTGTTTATTCTTGCAGCTCGTCCTCCTTCAGTTCGGCTGTAAATACTGGAATATTCCCATCAGTCTACAAGTGAAGACGAGCATCAGACCATCAGGAAGAAGTGAAATCTGCAAAGACAGAGTTTATTGAAGGACAGTGAGAAGATGAGTGATCCAGAACCCTGCAGAATTAAACAGGAAGAGACTGAAGAACTAATAGGTTTGTGTTTATTCATTACTCTTCAATAATGAGGCTGGACAACAATGAGGTTGTGAATCTTTTAGCAGTTCATCAGTTTTAGTTATTTTTCATGTTACCTTTTTATGCAATGCATCCTTAATATTTCCTTCATGTTTACAATTTTGTCATTAAATACAAATTGTCAGAAATATGAACTGAATTGAGCCTTTAATTTTGCTAAAAAAAACACTTCTTGACTTCATCAAACATTAGATAATCAATGAGCACATGTTCAGCGCTGTGTTCTGCTGCTGTGAGTGGTAAGATGGAGTTTTAAGGTGAGCTCTTAGCAGGGTTCTGGTTCTGCTGTACCTTCAGTCTCAGTGAAAGTCCCAGCAAACTTACAAGCAGACAAATGTGCCCAGATGAGGCTTTTAAAATATGTTGAGCATTTTTAATCACTTGCACATCCATCTCACCTCCCTCACCATTTTCTTGCATTGTTGAGCCCTGCTAGAGCACCATCTGCTGTTTACAAACTTAAAAACTAGCCTCTTAAGATGAACTTATTTGCTTAATTTTCAGGTGTGATGAAGGAGGAGAGTGAAGAACTGAATGAAGATGAGGAGAAACATGTCAAAAGTGAAGAAAAAACCCAATCAGAGACTGAACATAGTATTTCAGTGAAAGCAACATCCCTAAAAAGTATCACCTGCACTCAGTGTGGAAAGAGTTTCAGCCGCAAAACCGGTCTCAATGATCACATGAGGATTCACACTGGAGAGAAACCTTACAAGTGTTCATACTGCGACTGGAGATTCAATCGTTCAGGAAACCTAAAAGCACACTTGAGGATTCACACTGGAGAGAAACCTTACAAATGTTCATACTGCTACAAGAGATTCAGTAGTTTAAGACACATGAAATCACACGAGAGGACTCACACTGGAGAGAAACCGTATCACTGCACTGCTTGTGGGAAGACTTTCACATATTCATCCTCTCTACGGTTACACACAATAAACTATCACAGTAAGTAGATCATCTAAAGGTCAGGGTTGTATTATTTAGTGTTATATGTATTATTATTATTGTGGAGTTGAAACCACCAAAAGTTACAAATAATGATTAGTGATCATGTGGTGAATGTTAATCCACCATTTACACTACACCAGTGGGTTAAAGTCCGCTATGAAAATGACTAAAGCCATTCACCGTAAAGCCGGTGGGACGGAGTTTTCAGGTAACAGTGTTTGCCACATCTACACATTTTAAGCATGAGATGTTCAAAAGTTATTTATTTTTTCTAATATTTTATTTGAAGTTTTTCACATTTTAAAGAACAAACCCCAAATCCACCCCATGCCAGCAAATAATAAATAAACATATGTTAAATATAAATACATATATGCACATGTACATCCACAACTGTACAGATACGTAATCAAATTCCTCCATGAATAATTTATACCTGCACATATCCACAAGTCCCCTCAGACTTCTGCATATATACATTACATATATACATACGTGCATATATACATCATTAACTTCATATGAAACTTCATGAAATCTTTCACACCACTCAGTTATCATTGGTCAGTCTCCGGACATTCAAAAAAGGGCTTCCAAATTTTTTACAATTTCTTTGGTTTACCTGCAATCTCATATCTAATCTTTTCCATGTGTAATACATTACAAAACTCTGTAAGCCATGTCTTAAATTTAAGTGTACACTCTTTGTTCCACATTAACGATATTACCTTTTTTGCTATAGTCATTCCATATTGAACTGTCTGTATTTGATCCAAACTACAGTTTTCAAAGGAAGGAGCCCAACCTAACATTGCAATAAGGGTCAGTGGGAAAATCAATCCTAAGTACTTCAGAGTAAAAAGAGAACACCTCAGTCCAAAATTTGGACATTTTGGGGCAGAACCAAAATATGTGAGCCAGCATACCTTCATTGGACTTGCATTTAATACATAGAGATGATACAGAGGGGTATATGGAGTGCAATTTAGTGCAAGAATAGTGCAGTCTATGGACTACCTTGTATTGGATCAGCTGGAGGTTACAGTTAATGGAACAAGACCTGATACATTGAAGGGCATTAGTCCAGTTATCTTCCGAGATCTCTAATCCCAAGTCCTTTTCCCAAGACATCTTAAAATGTTCTGTAGGAGGGATTCTGGTATCATTAAAATATTCAACATATCTAGAGACAAGGCCCTTCAAGTTAGGCTCTAATGTCATACATAAATAAATATATTCAGGGGCTTTATACATTTTAACAATTCCGTATTTGTATATACCAAAAACAATGAGAGGAAGGTAACCCAAACTTTTCACTGAGCTGCGTGAATGAAGACAAAATATTGTCTATATAAAGATCCCCTATAGTTATAATTCCTCTATCCTTCCATGATAGAAATGTTCTATCTGATTGTTAGGAAGTAAATGCATGATTGTAAACAATAGGGGTAAGACTACAGGTCTGAGGGAGTTTGAAAATCTTTCTAAGTTGATACCAAATCTTAAGAGAGTCTAGAACAATAGGGTTACATTTCTTGAAAGTTCTAATAGGTTTGTTTTCTGCAAAAAGTAGAGAAGGAAGGGAGGATTCCTGAATGTCTCGTTCAATAGCCAGCCATGCAGGAATGGTACCACTGGACTTCCCAGGACATGCAGTCCACCAATACATTAGTGCCCTTAGGTTGGCTGCCCAATAATAATGCTGAAAACAGGGAAGACCTAGACCTCCTACCCTTCGTGCTTTACAAATATGCATTTTTGATATACGATGTACTTAAATCCCCAGATAAATGGCATGATCAAAGTATCAAGTGACTTAAAAAATGACAGAGTTAGGAAGATAGGAACATTTTGAAATAAATAAAGAAATGTAGGTAATGTAACCATTTTGACTGCATTAACGCGACCAATCATTGTAAAAGGAAGTACTCTCCAAGTCTCTGTCTTTCTTCAAATTATCTATCATGATTTTGTAGTTTGTTTCATACAAAACTTTGTGATGTCTAGGAACAATGATACCCAAATATTTTAATTCACTTACAGTTTTAAAAGGGAGGCTATTAATAAAATCTATATCTATATTATCATATAATGGCATAAATTCACTTTTCTGCCAGTTAACTGTGTATCCAGAAAGTTCACCAGTTTAACTTTTTAATAAGATCAAGCAGAGAGGGCAAATATTTTTCTGGCTCTGAAACAAAGAGGAGAACATCGTCTGCATATAAAGATATATGATGTTTTACATCTCCCATTATAACGGGAGAAATATGTGGGTGATTTCTAATACTTATTGCTAAAGGTTCCATAGCAATAGTGAAAAGTAACGGACTCAATGGACAGCCCTGGCGGGTGCCACGGTACAGGACGAAGGGAGAGGATCTATTGTTATTTGTAATAACGGAGGCAGAAGGGCAAAGGTATAACATCCTAATCCATGCAGAAAAATTTTGCCCCAGACCAAATTCTTCAATAGTACATAGCATATAGCTCCATTCCACCCTGTCAAATGCCTTATTCGCATCCAGAGATAAAATGGCTGTTTTTTCATGATTAGCTTTCTTTCTGTAAACAATAGTCATAACTATATGTACATTATGAAAAGAAAGTCTTCCAGGAATAAAACCTGTTTGATCTTCATGTATTATAGAGCTAATACAGTTACTTAACCTATTTGCTAAAATTTTTGTAAATATTTTAATGTCACTACCAAGAAGGGAGATGGGTCTGTAAGAGGAAGGATCCATGCTATCTTTATCTTTCTTTAATATCTATGCAATATTCGCTGAGTAAAGTGTTGTTGGTAGTTTTTTTATTTTCAATGGAGTCTTTAAACATCCTTAGCAATAAAGGGGCAATTTGGTTAGAGAAGGCCTTATAAAATGCAATACAGAAGCCATCTGGGCATAAGGATGCTGTCAGTCGTGCGACTGGCACCGCGTTCACCATCGCAAAAGAGCATGCATTCACTGTGATTAAATTAATATTGCAGCTCATGAAAAGACTGGTATTGCTATCAAGATGACGTATGCAAATAATAAATTATATGTCAATATCATCTGTGCAATATCAGACACCACCTGTGAGAACACATCACAGTTATTATCGTAAACTCAGTTCATCTCATTCACGTCAAGCAGTGCGTGTAGGGCCGGTGGACGCATGCAGATTTTTTTTTGTTTGTTAGTTTTGATTTGTGTTGATTTCAAATGCAATAAATCTGTTAATATAAAACTTGTAGTAACGGTGCTCATAATTTTTGGTGGGTGTGACTAAATTTTTGAAGTTAGGAGCACCGGTGCTACCAAGCAAAAAGGTTAATTTCGAGCCCTGAGATTGTAATTATGATTTGGTACAAAAGCAGCATCCAAGAAAGGTCTAGTCCTTTAGGAGCAAAGATGGGCCGAGGATCGCCAGTTTGCCAACAAATACCTGAGAAAGTTATTGAAATGCTTAAAAACGATGTTCCTCAAAGAAAGTTAAGAAGACAGAAGACATTCAAGACTGTCCCAGCAAACTCACAAGCAGTAGTTGGAGCATTTTTAATCACTCGCACACACTAATCACAGTCATTCAGAAGTTTAAAGTGAATTTGGTGTTTGAAAAGACAGAGCAAATGGAAAGCGATCAGCACCACAAAATCCTTTATTCACACATGCTCCTAAACATTTACAGTTTCCACACGTGTTTTTAGTCAGTAATGATTGCACTGTCAAGTCTTTCTAGAGAAACTGTTAAAACACTTATTTCTTTCATTTTCAGATGTGATGGTGAAAGAGGAGAGTGATGATAAGGAGAAACATCATGTCAGAAATGAAGAAAAAACCTGCACTCAGTGTGGAAAGAGTTTTAGGCGCAAACAATGTCTCATTCTTCACATGAGGATCCACACTGGAGAGAAACCTTACCAGTGTTCACACTGCAACAAGAGATTCAGAGATTCAAGATGCATGAAAATACATGAGAGGACTCACACTGAAGAGAAACCTTACAAGTGTTCACACTGCGAGAAGACATTCAGCAGTTCAAGTGTCATAAAGGTACATGAGAGGACTCACACTGGAGAGAAACCTTACCAGTGTTCACGCTGCAAGAAGAGATTCAATGATTCAAGACAATTGATTAAACATGAAAGGAATCACACCGGAGAGAAACCTTATCACTGCACTGCTTGTGGGAAGAGTTTCAGACAATCATCTTCTCTACGAACACACATAATAAACCTTCACAGTAAGTAGATCATCTAAAGATCCAGCCCTTCCAGGTCATATTATTTAGGATAATTGTGGAGTTGATGACACCCATCTAAAGGGGACCTATGATCTGCTTTTGTTTTCTTTTGACTTTGGAGTGTGACAATCTACTTGTGTTTGTATCATCAGAAAGATGCAGTGCCACCGTCAATGCAATTTAAAGCCTAAAAAGCTGTAATAGAATAACAAAAATAGAATTGGGATTGGGCCGAAAGTTTGATCATCAAATGTGCAGGATCAATAGGGTTGAGGTCAGGGGAAGATGGTGGCCACACCATGAGTTTCTCTCCTATTATGCCCATAGCAGCCAATGTCACAGAGGTTGTCTTTGCAGCATGATATGGTGTATTGTAACGAAACCTTTGGAAGTAAGTGGTCAGTCAAGAACTTCAGATATTTTGCCGAGATCATTTTTACAGCTTCAGGGACCATAAAGGGTCCAGCTTTCTCCCCATGATTTCGGCCCAAAACAAAACTGACTAGCAAGGCACCAGCAGCTTCAAATATCTGTTTGCTGCTTTGTAATGGCATTTTAGCAGCTGATGAATTTGTCTGGCATAAACCCTCACTCTGCCTTTATCTGCACAAACCCATCTGTGCTCCGAGTCAGCCCCAAATCTCTTCACAGTATAATCACTTTATCTGTAATATCTTTTATCTACAAATCTACATAGGCATCCAAACACTGTGAATCTAACTTGTTCATGTAGTGTGCTGTAGTATGTACTGTATAGATCAAGATTATGAGCGATAATAACATGTTCATGCAGGACGCCATTACTTGAATGGAGAGATTAGAAGTGATAATGTGTTCAGCATTATGCACGGCTGTTATTTTTAATATGTTGCTTGAAATACTGGTCACCGTAACCCCGCCCTCAGCCCTTGACGCAAGCAGTTCTTACTTCTGATCCAGAAATGCTTTGGTGCTACTTTCATCAGTCAATTTTCCTGGTTTAGAGCTGCTGCTCTGTTTGTCGAAAGAAAAAGGACTGATTTGGAGCTAGACTCTGAGACACAAAGATCTCACGAGACACATCAGATCTCACAAGATCTCGTCACACTCCTAGTCTAAATGCTTTCACTTGCTACCGTTTCGACTCTTGCTCTCTTAAAATGTTAATTTTTTCTTTGCTTAATTTTTAGGCCTGAAGGTGAAGAAAGAGGAAAGTGAAGAAAAGAAGGTCCACCATAGTGTCAATACAATAGAGAAACCACATTTGTGTTCTGTGTGTGGAAAGAGTTTTGCAAAACAGTCATATTTAATTGCACATCAGAAGATCCACTCTGGAGAGAAACCATTCACATGCACTCAGTGTGGGAAGAGTTTCAGATATTTATCACAACTTAATGAACACATGATGATCCACACTGGAGAGAAACCACACAAATGTGATCAGTGCGGAAAAAGATTTTTGAAGGCTGCAAACCTGAAGGTCCATTTTGGAGTTCATACAAAGGAGAAGCCTTATCCATGTTCTGTGTGTGGAAAACGGTTTGCACGTCCATCACTTGTAAAAGAACACGAGCAGATCCACATTGGTGTTAAAAAGTATGTGTGCGTTGTGTGTGAGAGGAGTTTTCTTAGACCTGGAGAATTGAAACAGCACCAGAGAACCCACACTGGAGAGAGGCCACACATATGTAATCAATGCGGCAAAGCGTTTTCGAGGTCTACACATCTGAAGAGCCACCTGAAAAGTCATCTTAGAGTTCATGCAAAGAAGACACAATCGTGTTCTTTGATAGTAAAGAGTTTTACACTTTAATGAAATGTACCTTCCTGAAAGCTCTACTCTGTATTCACCAACATCAGATTTGATAGTAAACTGTTAGTATGTTAATAAACTCCAATCATTTCTAAATAGGACACACTTTATCACAATTAGCACTTAACACTCGGTTTTCACTATACAGGGCAGACTGCAAACATTGTTGTGCCATTCATCCACGAACATCAGCTCATGCACCATGATAATGCACGGCCACATGTTGAAGGATCTGTACACTATTTCTGGAAGCTGAAAACATCCCAGTTCTTGCATAGCCAGCATACTCACTGGACATGTCACGTATTGAGCATGTTTTGGCATATACGACAGCATGTTTCGCAAATTGGTGAAGTTCGTTCCTCGCCGCTGTCGCCACTGGCTTGCATGGTTCGGGACCTGTAGAGCTGCGCATCGATGGATTTGCTCTTCAGTGTTTGGACTCTCAGCAGTGAAAATTTAAACCACACTGAACTGAACTTAAACTCTAAAAACTGAACGGACACCATTCCAATTCACTATAATCTTCTATGTGAAGCTGCTTTGACACAATCTACATTGTAAAAGCGCTATAGAAATAAAGATGAATTGAATTGAATGTTACAGTTCCGGCCAATATCCAGCAACCTCACGCATCCACTGAAGAGGAGTCGACCAACGTTTCACAGTCCGCAATAAACAACCTGATTGACTCTGTGTCACGTATTGAGCATGTTTCGGCGTATACGATAGCGCGTTCCAGCCAATATCCAGCAACCTCACGCATCCACTGAAGAGGAGTCGACCAACGTTTCACAGTCCGCAATAAACAACCTGATTAACTCTGTGTCACGTATTGAGCATGTTTCGGCGTATACGATAGCGCGTTCCAGCTAATATCCAGCAACCTCACGCATCCACTGAAAAGGAGTCGACCAACATTTCACAGTCCGCAATAAACAACCTGATCGACTCTATGTAAAGGTGACTCTATGCTCATAACAGATGCTGACTGATTTCATAGCTTTCATAGCTTTGCTGTTAGTTGCATTGCTTCTAGTAGTTTGTTTATATCAGAGCTTTTTAACCAATCAAATTTCAGCTATTGTGTTTCCAGCATCAAATGAATCTGCCTGGAAGCCTTCAAAGTCAGCAAGTTCAGGCGTCTGTAGCGTTATATTGCTTTAACCAATCAGATTTCGAGTTGGCTATGCAAGGCCATCGACCTGATGATGTCAGCATTTTCTCGTCCATTGATTGGATGGTCTGACCTAACAATCAGCATCATTGACTACGTTTACATGGACATTAGTAATCAAATTAATTGACTTAATCTGAATAAGACAATGATATGATGGTGTTTACATGAGTTGGTTTTTGAATGTTCCTTTCATGATCCTGTTTTACATGTTATAGCACATAATTCGATTAACGTTATCGCATCACCACGCTATCCACATGTCCTCCGTCATTTCATGTAATTTCGGGTGTTTAATTTTTTGATTTGTCAACTTTAACTGCAGTTTGGCAGTTTCACTTTCATTCAGGAACATTTCATGCATGCCCTCCGTGACAAACGAGATATTGGATGCGAGTATGAACTGCTGGAGGAGTGTTGTTTTAATGGAATTTGATACCGCACGCTGTATGGGCAAAAAACCTTACAAAAGATTTTATGAACAGAGAATAGTGTCAAACAGCCATGTGTGTGTGTGTGAACTATCCTGTTGCAAAATGCAGCTAAAATCCTACACGACGGTAATTGTTTGATTGCAGTGTTTACATGTCTGTCCTGCACGTCAATAATGCCACTAAAATCGGCATACTCCACATGTCTTAATTCCATTTGTGTGTAGTTCGATTATGACCTTAACCGGATTAAATTAATCAAAAATCACTGTTTACATGGTAGACTCTTAATCAGAGTATTGTCTTAACCGTATTAAAATTATTTTAATATTTTGATTTTTGGTGTCCATGTAAACGTACTCACCATAAGTTAGATTATCAGTGCATTCTGGAAAAACTTTCAGCAACTTTAAATTGTAAATTAACTTCATTATTAGTTATTTATTAGTTTAGCATACTATGTAACCTTACAAAATACACACTTCGGCAGCAGCTGGGATGAAAGGCTCATCGTGACGATGAAAAACACTTGAGTATGGTAGGTTAATTGTAATTTTTTTACTTATTAAATTGCTGTCTTTGTAGTATTGTGATGATATTTACCATGTTTAAGCTTCGGTACAAATATTAACCAAGTCAAACTATATTAACCAGGCTTTTTCTCCAGCTGAGGCACTGCCGCTCTAACAAAAATTAACCATGTGGGTTTTTTAAGCAACCATGGTTTTTGGTGCATTGACTTCCATTTGTATAGCTACAGTTTTACTACAGTTACCATGGTCGGTTACTGCAAAGCTAGATTCATTTAGGGTTGCCATAATTGACCACAAACTAACTATGGTTTTACATAATAACAAAATACAAAGCCTGATTTTTGCATAATGTTGAATTCTTTTAATGCATATCCATCCATCACCTGTAATGTCGTTAATCTTTCATCAAGAACGTTTTCAATATGCAAAAATTGCGGCTGTTTAGAAAAGAGAAACTTTGCACTTTTAAAAGAAACAGAAATTTATTTCAACTTGTTCTATTATTTTTAAAACTAGATATTAACTATGCATTTCTATTTGCTCAAGCAATAATTTGTTTTTAAATGTTAACTTTTTATTAATCTATTCATATTTTGTTTACTGATTATAATTACATAATAATTTACTTATTATATATGTCAGCCATGAAGTGTCAGGTTGGCTTTTTAAACTATATGAAGTGCCCTTTTAATAACATTTTAGATGCCTAATAAACAGTAGTTCACGTCACACATTATTGAGTTAGAAAGCATTTTGTCTACATCAGTAATTCCTAAACAATAGTTTTAATAACTAATTTCTAATGGCTGATTTCTTTTATCTTTGTGTTACATCCCTTCCCTGCTGAAAAAAACTGCATATGCTGGTAAGGTATGTTTTGATGCTGGTTTTGCTGGTTTCAATGTTGGTCTTGCTGGTCTCAATGCTGGTCAGGAGCAGCACTGAGACCAGCAAAACCAGCATTGGGACCAGCATTGAGAACAGCATACCAGCATCAAAACATACCTTACCAGCATATGCTGTTTTTTTCAGCAGGGTTGAATGTTGTTATTATTATTATTGTTGTTTAATTGTTGTGTGTTTACTGCCCATTGGGAGTGGTTATGTTGTATGCTTGTGTGTTTCTCTCCTACTCTTCCTATGTCTGTCTCTCTCTCTTTCTCTCTCTCTCTGCCTACTTGTTAGGTAGAGCTGATTAGGCCCAGGTGGTGCTCATCATTGTGAGCGTGCTGCAGTGACACGCTGCTATAAAAGAGCAGTGTGCCTCACCCAAAGAGAGGTTCACTTCTACCCTGCTCCAGACTTGTGATTGTTGCATACTTTTTGGGTGTTAAGCTGTTGTGAGAAGTTTATTGAGCTATTGGGTACAATTTAACTTCTGTCTTTTGAAGAAACTTATTGTTTGCCTTGTGTTGTTGAACTTACAGGCAAGTGTGTCTGCTTATTTAGTTGTATGCTTTAAATATACTCTTTGTGTGGTATTTAAAAGGTAACTGTATTGTTTCTTTGTCCGAATTACAACTTAATGATTTACAGAAGGAAGCCGTAGGGAGAGTGCCATTTTTATTTTTGTACGTGTTTGACTCTGTTTATTCATAGGAAGGGAGTTGAGGAAAGCCTTTGTGGTTATTTCTTTTCTTTTACCTTAACTAGGTTATTTAGTCTTCCTCCTAAGCTAGTTCCTGTTTTGTTTGTTGTTTTGGTTAATCCTTCTCCTGAAGACTTATGCTTGCTATATTGTTAATTTACTGAGAATAAAAGATTTAAGTTTGCTTTTGTGATTGTTTTGCATTTGAGGCAGAGGATTGAAGTGTTCTCACAACTTTATACAATAAGTTAATTTGTTGTTCTTTTCCCTAAATTATAAATTTTAGTTTACTTTGTTATTTCCCTTCCCCAACCCTAGAAAAAAAGGGGAAGGAACGTAACATTTGTCATGACCGTAAATAATATTTGACTTGATAATGTTCAAGACCCTACTATTCAGCTTAAAGTGATATTTAAAGGCTTAATTATAGGTTAATTAAGCAAATCATTATATAATGGTAGTTTATGTAGACAACTGAAAACATATTGCTTAAAGGGGCTAATAATATTGACCTTAAAGTGGTATTTAAAAAAAATCAAAAACTGCTTTTATTCAAGTCGAAATAAAACAAATAAGACTTTCTCCAGAAGAAAAAATATTATAGGAAATTACAGTGAAAATTCCTGAATCTGTTCAACATCATTTGGGAAATATATGAAAAACAAATTAAACTGTACATCACTTTGGTCAACACTGGTTGTTCTCTATTATAGGACAGTAATTTTACCTTATGCTATTTCTCTACATTAGCAATTGTTTTCGTAATTTGGCGCGTTTTGGCGATCCTCCCGCCTCGCCGTGATGACGTCAGCACTGACGCGTTGATTCAGCGTCGAGTCTTCAGAGCTGAGGTGAGTCGTTGACGCTTTTTCTCGTGTTTACACAACAATAAAACACGCTTTACAGTTTATTAAAGCGACAATCTGCGACTAGTTTCTGCATTGAGTTCACCTCTATCTGTGTGTCTGCTGACCAACACAATACAGCAGGCAGCGAGTAGCTCTGAGAGGACGATATGAGCTCAGTGTTTGGGGTTTTCTGTTAGTGTGTTCGTTTGGAGTGTCGGAAAATATGATCTATGAATGTAGTTTGGCAGATATTTGAAGTTTTACACAAAAACATTAAATTATAGCGTTGTGGGGTCGTTATTTGTGTTAGGTTTTTATGATTTGTCTGTTTCACATACCACATGGATGTCAATCAAATGTTTGTATTGTGTGAATATTAGGTATTTAAAGTATATTTAGACTTATATAAAATATCAGTTGCTTAAACTACATTATTTATGCTGCAAACATTATAAAATGAGCTGATCTGCTGCTGTTTAATGAGTGTTTATAGTCTGAGGATCATCAGTATAATCAGAGCTGCTGAAATCCTCTTTATTTCTTGTCAGTAGTTCATGTTTTTACGTAATTTCCCATGCTGATGCTTTCAGATCTACTAATAACAGACTTCTGTTTTAGCAGATTTGAGCAAATTACATAATCACATATTGTATTATGTACAATATATAACTATCATAGTGGTTTATTCAATTAGAGTGAATTATGCAGATTTTCTGTTTCCTCTTTTGCAGCTCGTCCTCCTTCAGTTCGGCTGTAAATACTGGAATATTCCCATCGACGAAGACGAGCATCAGACCATCAGGAAGAAGTGAAATCTGCAAAGACAGAGTTTATTGAAGGACAGTGAGAAGATGAGTGATCCAGAACCCTGCAGAATTAAACAGGAAGAGACTGAAGAACTAATAGGTTTGTGTTTATTCATCACTCTTCAATAATGAGGCTGAACAACAGTGAGGTTGTGAATCTTTTAGCACTTCATCAGTCTTGGTTCTTTTTCCTATTACTTTTTATGCAATGCATCCTTAATATTTCCTTCATGTTTACAATTTTGTCATTAAATACAAATTGTCAGAAATATGAACTGAATTGAGCCTTTAATTTGGCTAAAAAAACACTTTTTGACTTCATTAAACATTAGATAATCAATAAGCACATGTTCAGCACTGTTGAGCCCTGCTAGAGAGCCATCTGCTGTTTACAAACTTAAAAACTAGCCTCTTAAAATGAACTTATTTGCTTTATTTTCAGATGTGATGAAGGAGGAGAGTGAAGAACTGAATGAAGATGAGGAGAAACATCATGCCAAAAGTGAAGAAAAAACCCAATCAGAGACTGAACATAGTTTTTCAGTGAAAGGAACAGCTGCAAATAGTTTCACCTGCACTCAGTGTGGAAAGAGTTTCAGCCGCAAAAACGGTCTCAATCATCACATGAGGATTCACACTGGAGAGAAACCTTACAAGTGTTCACACTGCGACTGGAGATTTAATAATTCAGGAAACCTCAAATCACACATGAGGATTCACACTGGAGAGAAACCTTACCAGTGTTCATACTGCAGCAAGAGATTCAGTCTTTCAGGAACCCTGAAAACACACTTGAGGATCCACACTGGAGAGAAACCTTACAAGTGTTCACACTGCGACAAGAGATTCAGTGATTCAAGATACATGAAATCACACGAGAGGGTTCACACTGGAGAGAAACGGTATCACTGCACTGCTTGTGGGAAGAGTTATACATATTCATCTTCTCTACAAACACACACAATAAACTGTCACAGTAAGTAGATCATCTAAAGATCCAGGTTGTATTATTTAGGATAATTGTGGAGTTGATTAGAATGTATATAATGATAAATTATATAAGTATTGATGTGGTTTTGACATCGACATCATCCTCTCAAGCCATTCAGGCTGTTCACATATTACATCTTTTGCAAACGCAAGTTCATTATTTAAAAAAAGAAAATAAGCATGTGCAAATACAAAGAGGAAGAAGTGCGAGTCGCACTTTCCACACATTTTTGACACAAAGTGAACGGCTCCATAGACAACAATAAAGGACACACAGCAGATGCTGTTATTCTTCTTAGCAGAGACACAGGAGATCTTGGGTTCTGTTGTACCTTCATTGTCAGTAAAAGACTGTCCCAGCAAACCCACAACTAGACAAATATGCCAAGATGAGGCTTTTAAAATATGTGGAGCATTTTTAATCACTTGCACATTCATCTCACCTCCCTCACCATTTTTCTCGCACTGTTGAGCCCTGCTAGAGCACCATCTGCTGTTTACAAACTTTAAAACTAGCCTCTTAAGATGAACTTATTTGCTTTATTTTCAGATGTGATGGTGAAGGAGGAGAGTGAAGAACTGAATGAAGATAAGGAGAAACATCATGTCAAAAGTGAAGAAAAACCCCAATCAGAGACTGAACTTAGTATTTCAGTGAAAGGAACAGCCGTAAAACGTTTCACCTGCACTCAGTGTGGAAAGAGTTTCAACCACAAAAACACTCTCAATCGACACATGAGGACTCACACTGGAGAGAAACCTTACAAGTGTTCATACTGCGACTGGAGATTCAATCGTTCAGGAAACCTAAAAGCACACTTGAGGATTCACACTGGAGAGAAACCTTACAAATGTTCATACTGCTACAAGAGATTCAGTAGTTTAAGACACATGAAATCACACATGAGGACTCACACTGGAGAGAAACCGTATCACTGCACTGCTTGTGGGAAGACTTTCACAGATTCATCTTCTCTACGAACACACACAATAAACTATCACAGTAAGTAAATCATCTAAACATCCAGGTCGTATTATTTAGTGTTATATGTATTATTATTGTGGAGTTGATAGAATGTATATAATGATAAATTATACAAGTATGATGTGGTTTCGTCATCATTCTCTCAAGCCATTCAGGCTGTTCACATATTACATCTTTTGCAAACACAAGTTAACAAAGAGGAAGAAGTGCGAGTCGCACTTTCCACACATTTTTGACACGAAGTGAACGGCTCCATAGACATCAATAAAGGACACAGCAGATGCTGTTATTCTTCTTAGCAGAGACACAGGAGATCTTGTGTTCTGCTCAACCTTCAGTGTCAGTGAAAGACTGTCCCAGCAAACCCACAACTAGACAAATGTGCCCAGATGTAGGCTTTTAAAGTAGTTGGAGCATTTTTAATTACACACACCGTCGGCTACATCACCATAGTATGGGATGGCAAAGTTTGAAAAGACAGAGCAAATGAAAAGCGAAAGTGCAATCTGTATTATTAAGGAAAAGGAAAGTAGAAACACATTTAAAAATAGTTGGGACTGGAGCAATTTAAAGCTAGTAATCAGGTAAATTGGTGAAATAATGAGGTGATTTGAAACGGGTGATGTCAACAGGTGATTGTAATTTTGATTTAGTACAAAAGCAGCATCCAAGAAAGGTCTAGTCCTTTAGGAGCAAAGATGGCCCGAGCACCCCTAGTTTGCAAACAGATTCATGAGAAAATTATTGAAATGTTTAAAAAAGATGTTCCTCAAAGAAAGTTTGGAAGACATTCAAGACTGTCCCAGATGTTGGCTTTTAAAGTAGTTGGAGCATTTTTAATTACTCGCACACACTAATCACAGTCATTCAGAAGTTTAAAGTGAATTTGGTGTTTGAAAAGACAGAGCAAATGGAAAGCGATCAGCACCACAAAACCTTATATTCACACATGCTCCTAAACATTTACAGTTTCCACACGTGTTTTTAGTCAGTAATGATTGCACTGTCAAGTCTTTCTAGAAAAACTGTTAAAAACTAGCACGTATTTATTTATTTTCAGATGTGATGATGAAAGAGGAGAGTGAAGATAAGGTAAAACATCATGTCAGAAGTGAAGAAAAAACTTTCACCTGCATTCAGTGTGGAAATAGTTTTAGGCGCAAATACTATCTCATTCTTCACATGAGGATCCACACTGGAGAGAAACCTTACCAGTGTTCACACTGCAACAAGAAATTCAGAGATTCAAGATGCATGAAATTACATGAGAGGACTCACACTGGAGGGAAACCTTACAAGTGTTCACACTGCGAGAAGACATTCAGCAGTTTAAGTGTCATAAAGGTACATGAGAGGACTCACACTGGTGAGAAACCTTACCAGTGTTCACGCTGCAAGAAGAGATTCAATGATTCAAGACAATTGATTAAACATGAAAGGAATCACACCGGAGAGAAACCGTATCACTGCACTGCTTGTGGGAAGAGTTTCACACTATCATCTTCTCTACGAACACACATAATAAACCTTCACAGTAAGTAGATCATCTAAAGATCCAGCCCTTCCAGGTCATATTATTTAGGATAATTGTGGAGTTGAAAAAATTGATCCTTAAGGTAAAATATATAAAGAAAGTCAAATGGGGCCACGGATAGACCCTTGCGGAACCCCACGTCAGAGGTTTGGAGGATGAAAAGGTCTGTTCAACATTAACACAAAAACTTCTCTTTGACAAATAAGATCTAAACCATAGGTCTCAAACTCGATTCCTGGAGGGCCGCAGCTCTGCACAGTTTTGCTCCAACCCTAATCAAACACAGCTGATGCAACTAATCAAGGTGTCCAACACTACTAGCGACTATTAAGGAGGTGTGAGTTGGAGCTAAACTATGCAGAGCTGCGGCCCTCCAGGAATTGAGTTTGAGACCATTGATCTAAACCAGGGGTGTCCAAACTCAGTCCTGGAGGGCTGGTGTCCTGTATAGTTTAGCTCCAACTTCCTTCAACACACCTGCCTGGACGTTTCTAGAATACCTAGAAAGAGCTTGATTAGCTGGTTCAGGTGTGTAAATTGGGATTGGAACTAAAATATGCAGGACACCGGCCCTCTAGGAATGAGTTTGGGCACCCCTGATCTAAACCATTCAAGAGCAGAACCCTGAATGCCCACCAATTTTTCAAGGATCTCAAAAGCTGAAGTAAGCTCAAGAAGCATAAGGATCACAGTGTGCCCTGAGTCCGTAAATAACAAAATGTCATTCATCACGCGTAGCAGTGCTATTATAGGCCTTAAAACCTGATTAAAAAACTTCATGAACACCATTAAGCTCCAGAAAGCTCTGTAATTGTGTTAAAACAAGATCTTAAAGGGTAGTTTTGAAATAGGTCTAAAATTGTATAGCACAGATATATCCAAATTTGGGTTTTTCAGAAGAGGCTGCACAACGATGTGTTTCAGTTATGAAGGCACAACTCCAGAAACAAGACAACTATTAATAATGGACAAAATACTAGAGCCAATAGTTTCAACTTTAGACCAACTTAAAAAACTTTGTTGGGAAAATATCCAGTGGGCAGCTGAAAAGTTTTATCCGACCTACTGTATCAATCAGAGACACAAGAGAGACAGGTTTGAAACTAACAAGTGCAGCAGAGTAAAACATTATAGCAGCCAACAATTCCAGACCTAATTGAAGAAATCTTATCTGTGAAGAAGTTTAAAAAAGTTTCACATGAATTACATGATTCCTCAATGACAATGTCCCAGAGTTAATCACTGAATTTATGCAGGAAAATGCAGTTGAACAACTCCAGCAACTGGTCAACATCCAGATAAGTGGGTAAGAGAGTAACTCAGCCCTTGATGCAAGTGGTTCTTACTTCTGACCCAGAAATGTTTTGGTTCTACTTTCATCAATCACATTTCCTGGTTCAGAGCTGCTGCTTTGTTTGTCAAAAGAAAAAGGACTGTTTTGGAGCTAGACTCTGAGACACATAGATCTCACGAGACACATCAGATCTCACAAGATCTCGTCACACTCCTAGTCTAAATTTCACTTGCTGCTGTTTCGACTCTGCTTGAGCTGCGACACGTGAGTTTTTTTAATACACAGTGGGGTTGTCAAGAGGCCATATTGATAAATAATTGACCATCGATTAAAAGGGTCATTGACAATAAATTGATCATTGATTTAATCATTTTGCGTCCCTAACTCACATTGCTGTCTTAAAATGAAATTTTTTTCTTTACTTAATTTTTAGGCCTGAAGGTGAAGAAAGAGGAAAGTGAAGAAAAGAAGGTCCACCATGGCGTCAATACAATAGAGAAACCACATTTGTGTTCTGTGTGTGGAAAGATTTTTGCAAAACAGTCATATTTAATTGCACATCAGAAGATCCACTCTGGAGAGAAACCATTCACATGCACTCAGTGTGGGAAGAGTTTCAGATATCCATCAAAACTTAATGAACACATGATGACCCACACTGGAGAGAAACCACACAAATGTGATCAGTGCGGAAAAACATTTGTGAACTCTGCAAACCTGAAGGTCCATTTTGGAGTTCATACAAAGGAGAAGCCTTATCCATGTTCTGTGTGTGGAAAGCGGTTTGCACGTCCATCACTTGTAAAAGAACACGAGGTGATCCACATTGGTGTTAAAAAGTATGTGTGCGTTGTGTGTGAGAGGAGTTTTCTTAGACCTGGAGAATTGAAACGGCACCAGAAGATTCACACTGGAGAGAGGCCACACATATGTAATCAATGCGGCAAAGCATTTTCGAGGTCTACACAACTAAAGAAGCATCTTAGAGTTCATGCAAAGGAAACACAATCAGTTCTTTGATAGTAAAGAGTTTTAATTTACTTTAATTTACCTTACTGAAAACTCTGTATTCACCAACATCAGATTTGATAGTTAACTGTTAGTATGTTAATAAACTCCTATCATTTCTAAATAGGACACACTTTATCACAAGTAGCACTTAAGACTCGGTTTTCACTATACAGGGCAAACATTGTTGTGCTATTCATCCACGAACATCAGCTCATGCAGCATGATAATGCACGGCCACATGTTGAAGGATCTGTACACAATTCCTGGAAGCTTAAAACGTCCCAGTTCTTGCGTGGCCAGCTATATTCACCAGACATGTCACCCATTGATCAAGTTTTGGCGAATACGACAGCATTTTCCAGTTCCAGCCAATATACAGTAACCTCACGCATCCAATTCCTGGAATCTGAAAACTTCCCAGTTCTTGCATAGCCAGCATACTCACTGGACATGTCACGTATTGAGCATGTTTTGGCATATACGACGGCATGTTCCAGTTCCAGCCAATATCCAGCAACCTCACAGTCATTGAAGAGGAGTCGACCAACATTTCACAGTCCGCAATAAACAACCTGATCGACTCTATGTAAAGGTGACTCTATGCTCATAACAGATGCTGACTGATTTGCTGATAGTTTCTGACTGGCCGCACCTGTCAGGTATATCGATTATCTCGGAAAGCTCATGAAAAATGGGGGCAAAATCAAAAGTGTTGCCTTAATTTTATTGTGGTTGATCGTAATTATGCAAAATACAATGGTTTGGCTGTCAGGGCCAGCAAAGCCTTAAGGTAAAGTTGGTTTTATATTGACACAATCATTCAGTGACAACTTGTGACATGCTCCCTATATTGTTTATCATTTTGTGAAATTATATTATTAAGGAGAAAGTCTGAACGTGTGAATATAAAACTAACTATACTTCAATCAGCAAAGCCTTCTCTGCTAGGCCTAAAAACAGACCAAACATCAGTCACTTTCATTCATTTTCTTTTCGGCTTAATCCCTTTATTAATCTGGGGTCGCCACAGCGGGATGAACTGCCAACTTATCCAGCATATGTTTTACGCAGCGGATGCCCTTCCAGCTGCAACCCATCACTGGGAAACATCCATACACACTCATTCACACACATACACTACGGACAATTTAGCCTACCCAATTCACCTGTACCGCATGTCTTTGGACTCGTGGGGGAAACCGGAGCACCCGGAGGAAACCCACGCAAACACGGGGAGAACATGCAAACTCCACACAGAAACGCCAACTGACCCAGCCGAGGCTCGAACCAGCGACCTTCTTGCTGTGAGGCGATTGTAATACCCACTACGCCACCGTGCAGCCCCAGAGTCACTTATTTATTTTTAATATATTTTTATTTCCTATAGTCTGTTCTTTTTATTTAATAGCTTTACTCTTTTTGGTTGCACTACTTCTAGTAGTATATGTTTATATTAGAGCTTCAATCAGATTTCGGCAATCGCGTTTCCAGCATCAAATAAATCTGCCTGGAAGCCTTCAGAGTCAGCAAGTTCAGGTGTCTGTAGAGTTATATTACTTCAACCAATCAGATTTCGAGTTGGCTATGCAAGACCATCTAGAAGGCATATGATGTCAGCATTTTCTTGTTATTTGATTGGATGGTTAGACCTAGCAATCAACGTCATTGTAAATAAGTTTCAGCAATTATCAGCAACTTTAAATTGTAAATTAACTTTATTAAAGGTGCAGTAGGTGATCTGCCAAAATGCTAACCGGTTAGCATAATATCTTTGAAACACAGTCCCACCCCTGCCGTCCAAAGCCACGCCTCCTGAAATCATGAACGAGCGCACCTTAAAGATGACAGCAGACAACCCACTAGATCATGCCATTCGCCAGTTAGAAAACTTTATAGTACTTTATAAAACTACAATTCTGAATGAAAAACTGTATCATATCTAGCACGTTTCAGTTATGTTAGTTTGCAAGCAAGCTTAGTGTTTGGCCGGCGGCGTGCAGGAATTACCCTTATTACTAAGCCATACTTACATGCTATTTCAGACCGAATATTCAGAGTAGCATGGTAAACAATATAGGGAGCGCGTCACCGGCTGTCATTGTTCAGAAATGAACCAATGTGAATATAAAACCAACTTCACCTCAGTAAAGCAGACGGCGGAATAGCGCTGTTTACTGATGTTTTGTTGTTAAACTAATAAAAATCCACATTATCGATGCTGTAAAAGGACCTTATGAAACTGAAAGTAGTCACATCAATCTTTCACCGGGAGATTTCAGTGGCTGAACAACACTTCTGTGCATATAACCCATTCATAACAACTCAATCTACATCAGCTCTGCGTGACTAAAATAGTTTTAAAACAGAACATTACCTGTCTAAAAGAAATACTTAAGCCATGGTGTCGTCCTTCCTCCAGCGGGCAAAACTAACTCCAATATTGATTCAGGACTTTAAAAATTTTGATTCAGCATTTGATTTTACCGTGACTCTCGTTTGTCTCGTGTGCACATGAACGCGTGGCGCACATTTTTTGCATGAACAGAGATGCGCAGATGTGCAAATCTACATTTGTTGACAGACAGTTTGGGCAACTTATCAGAATTATGGGAAATGTCGGCCCGACAATATTTAATTGGACGAACATTTTTTTGTCTTACCCAGAATATAAAAATACATATAAATACATTTAGTTTAATCATTACTAGTGGAATGTGAAGAGACTTTCAACCAGCACAACAACACATGTTCCTGAAGACAATCACCTACTGCACCTTTAATTATTAGTTATTTATTAGTTTAGTATACTATGTAACCTTACTAAATACACACTTCGGCAGCAGCTGTGATGAAAGGCTCATCGTGACGATGAAAAACACTTGAGTAAGGTAGGTTAATTGTAATTTTTTACTTATTAAATTGCTGTCTTTGTAGTATTGTGATGATATTTACCATGTTTAAGCTTCGGTACGAATATTAACCAAGTCAAACTATATTAACCAGGCTTTTTCTCCAGCTGAGGCACTGCTGCTCTAATGAACAATAACCATGTGTTTTTTATAGTAACCGTGTTTTTTTGGTGCATTGACTTCCATTTGTATTACCGCATTTTTACTACAGTTACCATGGTTAGTAACTAAAGCTAAATTAATTTAGGTTTACTATAATTGACCACAAACTAACTATTTTTGTCACTGTATTAGACTGTTTTTGTGTTAGATGCTTCAGTAATTGCTCTGTTAGACTGTGTTTTTGAGTACTATTTATGGATTGTATTGCCGTGATGTCATTATGATGCTATTAATTCATGTAGGACACCACCGAAGGCCTGGTTGTGAAATGCATGCCCCGTCACTGGCAAACTAACAAAATACAAAGCCTGATTTTTGCATAATGTAATCCCTCACCTGTAATGCCATTTATCTTTCATCAAGAAGGTTTTCAATATGCACAAATTGCGGCTATTTAGATACTAGCAAACTAGCAATACTATGCATTTTCTTGTTATTTTTATTTGTTCAAGTCATTTTTTTAAATGTTGGTTTTTTATTAAATCATCTTTTCATATTTTGTTTGCTGATTGTAATTGCATAATTTTTCTACTAGTTATATCTGTCAGATATGAACTGTCACGTTGGCCTTTTTAATGAAATGAAGTGCCCTTGTAATAACATTTTAGACGTATAATAAACAGTACTTCACGATTAAGTTGAAAGGCTTTTTGTCTACATTGTCAAGTCAAGTTTATTTATATAGCGCTTTTCGCAATGTAGATTGTGTCAAAGCAGCTTAACATAGTTCTAGTAAAGTTCAGATTTCAGAGTTGAAGTTCAGTGTAGTTTAGTTCAGTGTGGTCTAAATTTCACTGCTGAAAGTCCAAACACTGTAGAGCAAATCCACCGAAGCACAGCTCCACAAGTCCTGATCCGAGCAAGCCAGTGGCGACAGTGGCGAGGAAAAAAAAACTTCACCAATTGACAAAGTAAAGGGAAAAAAAAACCTCGAGAGAAACTAGGCTCTGTTGGGCACGACCATTTTTCATCTGGCCAAACTTTCTGTTCAGAGCTGCAGTCTAGGCGCTGGAGGCTGAAGAAGCTGGACGTTAATCGTGGAGAAGCTGCAGGTGTGAGTAGGGCACCGGCAGGCGGTCAGGTTGGCCCGCAGGATCAATGTGGGGACTTCAGTGGTCATTCAGGAATCAGTCTCATGCACCCCATTATGTCTTGTTTGAGACCTAAATGTAGGCAAGGGTAAATGGCTGCAATAATGGGACGGCTCAAAAAAGACATTTCAAGTGGGACAGTTCCTGAATCTCGCTGTTTTTCCAACTAGTGATGGGAAGTTTGGTATATTGTATTTTTTTTTTGTATCTGTCACATGTACTGTTGAAGTCTTTTTTTAAAGTCTGTTTTTTCCCCAATTTTTTGTTTGATGGAGAGATTCTTTTCAACACATTTCTAAATATAATAGTTTTAATAACTCATTTCTAATAACTGATTTCTTTTCTCTTTGCCATGATGACAGCACATAATATTAGACTAGATATTCTTCAAGATACTAGTATTCAGCTTAAAGTGACATTTAAAGGCTTAACTAGGTTAATTAGGGTAATTAGGCAAGTCATTGTATAACAGTGGTCTGGAGACAATCCAAAACAAATATTGCTTAAGGGGGATAATAATATTGACCTTAAAATGGTTTAAAAAAAAATAAAAACTGCTTTTAAATTGAAATTCATTACTCTGTTAAACATCATTTTGGAAATATTTGAAAAAGAAATAAAAAAATTCACAGGAGGGTGATTAATTAATTATACTACATCACTTTGGTCAACCCTGGTTGTTTTTAATGTGCTTTATAAATAATGAATGAACTGAAATTAATTAAATGGATCCCAGTGACTGCGTTCCAGTCCAATTTTTCACTCGCTACCTTCCCTCCATCTTGTTGACTCAGATGTACGTCATTGATTACATTAGTGTCCACTTATGGCAGAGCATCTGAATGGGTTTAAATTGAATGCCTTAAACCATTGAGCACTTGGGAACTACAATGTTGTGATGTCACAATTGCAATGTAAAATGTAATGTAATGTGTATTTATATAGGGCATTTATTGTGTATGACCATACACCCAAAGCGCTTCACAGTCATGAGGGGGTTTCTCCACACCCCAACCAGTGTGCAGCATCCACTTGGATGATGCGACGGCAGCCACAGGACAACGGCGCCAGTGTGCTCACCACACACCAGCTATTGGTGGAGAGGAGAGACACTTCGGTCTCATCCGAAAGACGGTGCTCACTGATATATAGTGTCCCCTTCACTATACCGGGGCATTAGGACTCACACAGACCGCAGGTTGAGTGCCCCCTGCTGGCCTCACTAACACCACTTCCAACAGCAACCTAGTTTTCCCATGTGGTCTCCCATCCAGTTACTGACCAGGCTCAGCCCTGCTTGGCTTCAGTGAGTAACCGGTCTTGGGCTGCAGGGTGATATGGCTATGGCTATTACATGGCATTCTGGGACATATAGGTGCTGAAGTGGACATACGAAGCTCGCGCACGGTGTCAAAATCAAGGGATCTAGGGTGTGTCCATGTAAACTTCCCTCGATCACTTGATGAAGTGGGACACACTTTAAAATGGCTGCGGCGAGTGGTTAGGGAAGTTTGCGAATGTGTATCTAAAAGTGGATTGGAACGCAGCCTGGTTCTTTTACATCACAATGTAATGACTATTGTCCTGAGCTGGGACTCAACATATCAAAAATATAGCGGCAGAAGTCGTAATTCAGTCAGTTATAACATCACCATGATCTGACAAGATTCTTACAATTAAGTTTTGCAACCCAAACGAAGCAAGTCATCGGTTTACCCGTTTCTCATTTCGTTAGAGCAGAATCAGTTGTCCAAGTTTGGTTCAGACGGTGATATGATGTGTCAGTCGGAAAGATAAACTTTACACATTTAAGCAAAAGTTAAGAGTTATTTAAACTTATTTTGTTATTTCTAAAACTGTATATCAACAGTCATTCATTCATTTTCTTTATGGCTTAGTCCCTTTATTAATCCGGGGTCGCCACAGCGGAATGAACCGCCAACTTATCCAGCATATGTTTTACGCAGCGGATGCCCTTCCAGCTGCAACCCATCACTGGGAAACACCCATACACACTTATTCACACACATACACTACGGACAATTTAGCCTACCCAATTTACCTATACCACATGTTTTTGGACCTGTGGGGGAAACCGGAGCACCCGGAGGAAACCCACGCGAACACGGGGAGAACTTGCAAATTCCACACAGAAACGCCAACTGACCCAACCGAGGCTCGAACCAGCGACCTTCTTGCTGTGAGGCGAACGTGCTACCCACTGCGCCACCGTGACGCTGTATACCAACATTATATATGCTTTTCATTTAATTAGCTTTTAAGTAGGCTAGTCATTTTTTAAATGTTACTGTTTATTAATCATCTTGTAATATTTTGTAAAAACGTTTGTTTACTGATGGTAGTTACTTCAGAAAAAGATAATTTTATATTGTTTATATATCTTTCAGCCAGGAATAAGGATTACGTTTGCTTTTTAAAGTGCCTAATAAACAGTATTTTCACCCACTGATCTATATATGATGTTCTCTATTGTAGGACAGTAATTTCACCTCACGCTTGTTCTCGACATTTAGCAGTTGTTTTTGGTTTGTAATTTGGCGCGTTTTTGACGATCCCCCCGCCTCGCCGCGATGACGTCAGCACTGACGCGTTCATCCAGCGTC
>CAIGQV010012488.1:0-10303 GCA_903798115.1 Danio jaintianensis
GAATAAGTATAAAATAAAATATAATAAAAGGTTGCCAAACATATTCTCACAATGATGCATAACCTCTAGAATTATGTAAATGTTAAATTATAGATAATTATATTGTCGTTGTGGAGAAAGCCAGCCATTTACGCCATTTCTTTTCAAAGATCTCTATTTGTAATCGAAGTGCATGTGTCATTTTTTCCATTTCCTCAACTTCTGCTATTATTTTGAACCATTCATCTTTAGTTGGTGGGTCTTCTTTATACCATTTCCGTGTTATAGCTTTTTTATGTGTTGCCAAAAATATCTTAAATAGATATCTATCCTCGTTTTCAAGTTTAATAGGAATATCTCCTAGATAAAGTACTTCGAATGATCTACAAATATGAAGATCAAAAATATCATTGATAGCAAAGTGCACAGTTTTCCAAAAACTGTTAATTCTTAAGCATTGCCAGAATATATGTGCATGATGTGCCTCTTCTACCTTTTGGTGTAATAAAAAATCTAATCAAGTTTTTCCAACAAAACTCACGCCACATTCTTGAGCTTGTTGAGGTATGTGGGACAGCACATATTTTAACCCATTGCTCTTAATTCAAAATAATGGCCACTTCCTTTTCCCATTTTAATCTTATATAGTCTGTTGAGAGTCCTCTAAAATTACTTATTGCTCTATATAATTTAGAAATTGTTTTAGTCATACTTTTCTTGTATGTCTGGATGAAAATCTGAACAAGCTGATTGTTCCAATCCTCATCCTGTATTTCTTTCATATAATAGCCCCACAACTGTAAATATCTAAATAGATCTTGGTTTATAAGACCAAACTTATCTTTTAAAGTTTGGAAGCATTCCATTCTGCCATCTTTTTATAATTGTACAAAATAAAGAGATTCCTAAATATACCCATTGTTTGAATCTATTATCCATAGTCCCAGGTTTAAAATCTGGGTCATGCGCCACCCAATTCAGAATTTGAATTTGTTTTTCCAAATTAAGTTCCTTTACCACTGTAAACCGAGTTTTCAAAGTAAACTGTGTAAGTGGGTTAAGATACTGGATCTTCATCTGGAAATTCATTTTTTTGGTCAAACTTCTCTTTAATCAGTTTGACTTAACTTATTTTTGCCAATGGGTATGTTCAAATCTATCATCTTTGGCCTAAAATATATCTACCTTCCTTTTTCTGGTTAAATCTTCTACATACACTATAAATCTGCACACTTTTCGCACTACTTTTAATGCAAGTCACATTGACTACCTTTCTCTCTCCCGAATAAGCATGATGCCTAATGTTTTCAGTATGTTTGACTCATTTACAGAGTTTTGTTGTTGTTTGTTTGCAGGGAACATCAGGACCTGATCCTACAACTGTCTATGTGGATATGAGAGCTCTGAGACACGACAGGCAAGACATACACTCTCACACACTTATCAGATGTATGAGTATCCCAAAACAATGCTACAAAAGGGACAGAATTGGTACAAATACACAACCAGGTCAAAAACAGACCCTTAATATTAAAATCTAAATTTAGAAGTCAAAATGTACAATATTTATTTTGCTAGCGCACATTCTTTTTCTTTAGGTGAACAGTTAATCTGTGCTAGTTAATCCACTGTCAAAATAAATGTTTGTTTTGGTAATCTTCAATTAAAGTTTGACCATTTGCTCCTGCGTTTGAAGTGGCGGTGCTTTTCTGTTGGCGTCAGTTTGACGGCTATAGCCACAGTATTCTTAACCACGCCCCTCTTAATGCTAGTTTGCCCCGCCCCCTACTTAATATTCCGTTTCAAATAGAAGTACATCAACATACTGAAATAAAAGACTCAGCAACGTCCGGTTCAAATGGGCTTTAAATATATTTAATATACATGAAATGTTGTTTGTTGAATGTTGGTTGGTTCCAGCGACAAAGACACGGTGTTAAAATATGTAACTAAGTATGAAATGCTATTTACTGTTTAGTTGTTTTACATTTTTCATTTAAAATTGAATAGAAAAGGAGTACAAATAGAACAGAATCAAGGTGGACAGAGGTGACTAAGTCAGCAAACATCTACTCCAGCTTGATAGCACTTTCTACTTTGCTTGAGTTACGATTATAAAACAGTAATTCTATTTTTTTTTTTGTGTGTGTGTGTGTGTCTTTCCATTTCTTGTGTGTTTGCAGGGTGAGACTGGTTGAAAGAGGATCTCCACACAGTTTGCCTCTCATGGAATCTGGGAAGGTTAGCAGGGCCTTGTTATTTAGATGCGTTTTGGTTGATCACATATAGACGAGTACACACTCTATTTATTACTCTATTTAAAGATCATATTTGCTGATCTTTCAATCCAGTATTGCGAAATAAACTCACAAGATTTACATATGAACAAAGAAAGGAGACTTCAAAAAACTTTGCAAAGGGTTTGTGTTCGAATCAGAACTGGTAGGAGAACATTGTGCTCTTCTTTTTTTACTGTGATTTAAAGGGATAGTTCACCCCAAAATGAAAATTCTCTCATTTAAGGTGTACTCACACTAGGCACTGTTGCATTGAACCGTGTCGGGGCGCAATTGTCCCCCCTCCCCTCTCCCCCAATGACCTGCACTCACATTGCATTTTACCTTCCAAGCTTGAGCACGCTTACATCATTGATGATGCGACAGTTAGGAAGAGAAGTGCTTTCGCTCAGTACAATGGAGATTGCTTTAGTTATATTGTTTTGTATTATTTTAAGTCGTTTGTGATGCAGTGACATGCTGCTTCTTTGATCTTTTGCTGCACTATCATGTCTTTTCTTTTTCATTTCTTTTATAACCTGCTTTAACACCCGTTTTTATCTGGTTTTTAACCAGTTTTTATATTATTTGTTTTTATTTTATTTTTTATACTTGTCTCTTTTTATTCCTGTTTATGTCATCTGTTTTTATATTATTCTGATTTATACTTGTCTCTTTTATTCTTTTTTAAAATTCTTTTATACTCTTTTATTGCCACTGTGTATGAAATGTGCTATATAAATAAACTTGCCTTGCCTTGCCTTACTGAACTGATCCACCACTTTTGACTCTCATAAACCTTCATAAAGTCCTCGTGCTGCACGTATTAGGAAGTGTGCTGAAGGTGCAGCTGACGTGCAGTGAGGGGTTTGCGTCTTTAATAAACTATGGCAGTTCGCATTCATTGAAAAGTAAGAATGATTAATAAATCCATATGAAACAGTCTGTTAAAAGTGACGTTGCATCTTCAGTTTTGCGCTCAGGCATGCTTTGTACTCACGCTACAAGCGTACCACGCCAAAGCCCGACAGAACCGCGTTCCAGACCCACCTCTTCCAATTGGGCCAGGGCCGCCCAACCAAACCACGCCTGGGCGCAATTCAGAGCACTCACACTTTTCAAACGAACCAGGAAATGCGCCCGGGCACGGTTCGGATAGCCTAGTGTGAGTACACCCTTACTTTTCCTTCACTTGTTCCAAAACCATTTGACTTAATTTCTTCTGTTGAACACAAAAGAAGATTTTCTGAAAAAAGCTGAAAACCTGTAACCATTGACTTCCATTGTGTTTGTTTTTCCTGCTATGGATGTCAATGGTTACAGGGTTTTCAGCTTTTTTTCAGAATATCTTCTTTTGTGCTCAACAGAAGAAAGAAATTCATAAAGGTTTGGAACAAGTGAGGGGAGAGTGAATAGTAAGTAAATTAACATTATTGATGACCTATCACTTTAAGGTGGCAAACTTTTAATTCTTGTCAGGCTACTGCACTTTAGCAACACATTCTGTAATGTTTTCACATGAGGTGATATTACAGCTTTTTAAACTCATTTAACTACAGTAGTATTTACACCATAAAAGCAATCTCGGCAAATATGTTTTCGGCTACATCTGAACCTTCTTCTGAAACGTCTGCTTTTCTTACTTAGATTTAGAAAGATAATTTTGCTTGTTTCAAAGAAAAACCCACTTATTCATCCTCCTTCGGCTTAGTCCCTTTATTCATCAGGGGTCCCTACAGCGGAATGAACCGCCAACTTATCCAGCATATCTTTTAAACAGCGGATGCCCTTCCAGCTGCAACCCAGTACTGGGAAACATCCATACACACTCATTCACACACCTACACTACAGCCAATTTAGTTTATTCAATTCACCTGTACCTCATGTCTTTGGACTGTGGGGGAAACCGGAGCAATCCTAGGAAACCCACGCCAACATGGGGAGAACATGCAAACTCCACACAGAAATGGCAACTGAACCAACCGGGACTCGAACCAGTGACCTTCTTGCCGTGAGGTGACAGTGCTAACCACTGAGCCACCGTGTAGCCCAAAACCCACTTAATTTTGGCATATTATTTCTTAAAACATGACAACAGTTTTTGCTTGTCTAGAAAATGCTTCTTGATTTAAGAATTTTTAGATATTTGGACAAGAAACAAGACAAAAACTAGTAAGTAAGAAAAGCTTTTTTTTGCAGTGAAGCTCCGTTAACACCTATGATCAGAACAACAAAAATGCATCAGGCGTAAACAGGGCCTAACATAACATTTCTGTATTTGTGTCCTTAAATTTAAAAAACTATTTATTTTCTTTTTTTAAAACAGATTTTACCTGGTGTACGCATCATCATTGCTAACCCAGAGACGAAAGGACCAATCGGAGACTCTCATTTAGGGGAGGTTAGACCAGTAACACTCTCCTCTATCAGATCAAAAATATATCTTCTCATAAAGCAGCGTTTCACTTGCGTCTGTTTTTTTAAATGCACACAGATCTGGGTCCACAGTCCGCAGAACGCCAGTGGATACTTCACTGTGTTTGGCGAGGAAAATGTGCGTTCGGATCATTTTGGAGCCAGACTGAGCTTTGGAGACACTCAGACGGTGTGGGCCAGAACCGGATACCTGGGCTTCCTGCGCAGAACTGACCTCACGGATGCAAGCGGAGGTGTGTGTGTGTTCAGTGTATATTGTATTATGCTGACCATTAATTAAAAAGTAAAGAATGGTGATAGTAACACCTTAATTAAGTGGGTTTGATTGCCAAGGGAAAGACAGAACTGAAAATGTACCTTAATGAACTGAAATAAATGCACTTTTAAAGGATAAATGTACCTTTAATGCAAGTGTTTAATGCAAAATGTACCTTTAATGTAAGTGGTACTGATAAAAGCATCTGTCAAAATGTATGTTAAATGTATATTGTGCTTTTTGCTGGATTAAGGAGGATTGTCTGTGCATGAATGTAGAATGCTAGTTTGCATTGAGCAGTGGAGTTGCTTCATTTTCTGTTTTATTTGTATGTGTGTGTGTGTGTGTGTGTGTGTTCAGAAAGGCACGATGCCCTTTATGTGGTGGGAGCATTAGATGAAGTCATGGAGCTGAGAGGAATGAAATACCATCCCATTGACATTGAAACGTCCATCATCAGAGCACACCGCAATATCACAGAGTGGTGAGTACACACACACACACACACACACACACACACATATTCAAACTACACAATTACTCTATGTAATTTTTTGTAAAGAACTTTACATATGTTTTTTTATGTTAACCACTTTGAATTGCCATTGTATATGAAATGTGCTATATTGCCTATGTAATTTAAATATGCTAATTAGGGGTGGGCTACGTTTTGTGTAAATCCTGATACTATTTTGCTGAATTCCTTGGTGAATTGTTACCTATTTTTTAAGATTTATTATAAATGTCTTTACTGTCACCTTTGAATAAAAGTAACTTTAAAAGAAATAAGTATGTTTTTAACTGTACTATTGAATGGTCAAATCTTTCCTCAAAGATATGAAGCAGGACAAAGGTTTTCAACAATGATAATTGAGCAGAAAAAACTGCATATTGTAATCATTTCATTGTGTGACTCTGAAGACTTTTAGGGTTAGTTACATGTAATTATTCATAATGCATTGGAAATTACTATAGTAAGAACATGGAAAATGTGTAACTGTGTCCCCTTAATTTAAAGTGTCACATAAAGCATGGTAAAATAAGTATTGAACACATCACCATTTTTCTCAGAAAACATATTTCTAAAGGTGCTGTTGACTTGAAATTTACCCCGAATGTTGGTAACAACCAAAGAAATCCATATATGCAAAACAAATCTAATTTGTTTACAAATTAAGTTATGCGTAATAAAATGAAATGACACAGGAAAAAAAGTATTGAACACATGAAGAAAGGGAGGTGTAGAAAAGCAGTGAAAGCCCAGACAGCAGCTGAAATCTCTCAGTAGTTCTTCAGCAACCCTCTGCCCCTCGTCATTGTAAATGAATATTAGCTGCTTCAGTCCAACATCTACATTATCAGGATGATGAAGATGAAACCAGGGTGGACATTTTAGCAAGACAATGATCCAAAACACAGCCAAGGAAACTCTCAAATGCTTTCAGAGAAAGAAAATCAAGCTGTAGAATGGTCCATCTAATCACCTGACTTGAATCCAATATAAAATACAAACTAAAGATCTCGTTTGATAGACGAGACCCACAGAACCATAAAAAGTTTACACTCTGCTGAAGAAAAACTCACACCTGAGCAATTCATATAACTTCATTCTCCATATGAGAGACGTCTTTAAGCTGCCATCACCAAAAAATCCTTTTAAAGTATTAAATATGTTTCAGTAGTTCAGTACTTTCCATTTGTTTCATTTCATTGTTATTACACAGAACTCATTTTTCAGATTTTTTATTTTTATGTTTGTATTGTTTGGGTTTTTACCAAAATCTGGTCTAATTCCATGTCAGCAGCTCCTTTAGAAATATTATTCCCAGGAAAAAACATGACATGTTCAATACTTATTTTCCCCGCTGTAGCACTTGATTTAATAACCGAAAAATCCAACACTTAAATGGATAGTTCACCCAAAAACAAAAATGCAGTCACCCTCAAGTAATTCCAAATCTTTTTGAATCAGTTGAACACAAAAGTTGTTGGAAACCTGTAACCATTGACTTCCAATACTGCTTTTTACCCTCAACATTCTTCAGTATTTCTTCTTTTGAAACCCGACAGGTTTGTGACAAGTAAATGATGACAATATTTTTTAGTTTTGGGTGAACTATGCCTTTAATAACTGAATGAGCCACATTCAACATGAACGTGTTTTTACAGGCAGTATCAAGTGTCAATATTGTAAGATATAAATCTCTGTGGCTCTTAAAGCGGATATGCTGTTATTCAGGTAGTCATCCGTAAACTTGCTTGCTCAGCAAGATCCAATGTTGCTGACAATACAGTAGTTTGACCTGAGAGAGAGAGAAAACTCACAGCAGAATAAGACGCTCTATGCTAATGCCTAGCGCAGTGAACATACAGTTGAAGTCAGAATTATTAGCCCTCCTGAATATTTTTTTTCCCCAATTTCTGTTTAACGGAAGAAGTTTTTTTTTTTTTTCAACACATTTTTTAACATAATAGTTTTAATAACTAGTTTCTAATAACTGATTTCTTTTATTTGTGGCATGATGACATATTTTTCAAGATGCTAGTGTTCAGCTTAAAGTGACATTTAAAGGCTTAACTAGTTTAATTAGGCAAGTTTGGGGAATTAGGCAAGTCATTGTATAACAGTGGTTTGTTCTGTAGACAATCGAAAAGAAATATTGCTTAAGGGGGCTAATAATATTGACCTTAAAATAGTTTTTTTTTTTTTTTAAAGAAAACTGCTTTTATTCTAGCTGAAATAAAACAAGTAAGACTTTCTCCCGAAGAAAAAATATTATAGGAAATTCTGTGAAAAGTTCCTTGCTCTGTTAAACATCATTTGGGAAATATTTGAAAAAGAAAAGAAAATTCACAGGAGGTCTAATCATTCTGACTTCAACTGTACATTTCAGAAAACTTGTGAAATCACGCTAGCTCAGCTGTTTTGCATTGAGGTTTTTTTTCTCCTTTGTCTTTCTCAGTGCCGTGTTTACATGGACGAACCTCTTGGTGGTGGTGGTGGAGCTGGAAGGTTCTGAGCAGGAGGCTCTAGATCTGGTTCCAATGGTGACTAATGTGGTTCTAGAGGAGCACTATTTGATTGTGGGTGTGGTGGTGGTGGTGGATACCGGCGTAATCCCCATCAACTCTCGTGGAGAAAAGCAACGCATGCACCTGAGAGACGGCTTCCTCGCTGACCAGCTCGACCCCATATATGTGGCTTACAACATGTAGAAACGCACGCCGATGATCTTAAAAACACGAGATGCAGCAACCATGATTTCCAGCACCTTCTCACTGTCAGCACTTCTGCTCATTTGTTAGATTGAACGCCCTCAAAATAGCAGACACACACACACACACACACTCACACATCATTCACAGAGGGACTTAAAAGACTCCTGTAGCATATCTTCAAGTTTTTACTTTAGTTTTAAAATCGCGTCGCCCAATATTTTGTTAGTTGTTGTTTTTTTTTTTACTTGCATATGAAATTTTAATTTAAAGAACGGGATTTTATATGAATACATATTGCTGTCAGCAATCCGTGTTATTTATTTGTGTTTTTTTTAAACTTGTGATCGCAAATATATGTCATATTTGTGCTTTTACATACGTTTTGTTGCATATATTGTTGTTTTATGCTTGTCTTTGTTGTTGTCGGTTGTATTAGAATATCACATACCAATTTATTCAGCATGTTTATCGTTTTAAAGATACTAATGTTGAGTCATTTTCATAATTGTTGATTATGTACAGACATTTGGTTCAGGTTTACTTTTGACTTTTATTTTGTTGTGAATTCATTATTAGACTATTATGAATAATTTTTTATCATGTATTTGAATATGATCATATCTGCACTGTGATACTCATTAATATGTGAACTAGAATTTGCATTCTAGATTCAGTGGCCAGAGAGAGAGGGAGGAATGGAAAGAGTGACAGAAAGGTGACATATGCACAATGTGTGTGTTTAGTATATCTTTATTTATTTTTGAAGCTTCCATTACCTGTAAGATACGAAAGCACTTTGATTATGTCACTTATGTCTTTTCATATGTCAATAAAATATTTTCAACTATTCTTATTGAGAAAACACGTCTGCCTTGTGAACACGCACTGCCCTCTAGTGGACTAAATCAGCAACACCAGCTCCACTTTACAATTAGCATTTTCTCATTTATAAATCCTCTGAAATACAACATAATGTAATGTTTTAAGGGAATGTGTGTTGTACTATAATTGAAAGCGAAATGGATGAATATGTGCAAATGTTTTGTGGAAATTAGTCTTATTGTTGCACCAAATTGGTTGTGGTATACTGTGTGTAAGATTGTTGCTGATCCAAGAGACAGAAGCATGTTGATTATTTATAGTCAACATTTGAAGCGGATCACAACCTTTCATCAGAGTTGTCCTAAAACTATTGAACAACACCCATTCTTGTCTTAGGACAATTTTGAAAAAAACTGTTGACTACGGCATATATTTAAAAACAAACTTTTGATAAAAGCTGTCCTAAAACTACTGAACACCTTTTCTTGTAGGACAATTTTGTAAAAAAAAAAAAATGTGATACATGTTGACCAATGTATAGATAGATATTATATACAAATATATTGTTTTTGTCTGCACGCTATGATAAATCGCAAAAATATTTAAAACTTCATGCTGACAAAAAAATATTCAGATTGCTAACATTGATCGATAGATAAATAAATGGATAGATTGATTGATGGTTGATTGAAATATATAATATATATCATATGAAGTGGGCTATATTTCTGTCTGTCAATCTGTAAAGTCTATCAATTAATCGATCAGAAAACTGTCAAAACTTTGTGGACAAAAATATTTAAATAACAATGTTTGATTGGGGCTGCACGGTGGCGCAGTGGGTAGCACGATCGCCTCACAGCAAGAAGGTCACTGGTTCGAGCCTCGGCTGGGTCAGTTGGCATTTCTGTGTGGAGTTTGCGGGTGCTCCGGTTTCCCCCACAAGTCCAAAGACATGCGGTATAGGTGAATTGGGTAAGCTAAATTGTCCGTGGTGTATGTATGTGAATGAGTGTGTATGGATGTTTCCCAGTGATGGGTTGCAGCTGGAAGGGCATCCGCTGTGTAAAACATATGCTGGATAAGTTGGCGGTTCATTCCGCTGTGGCGACCCCAGATTAATAAAGGGACTAAGCCGAAAAGAAAATTAATGAATGTTTGACTGTTTATATATCTATATAGCAAACTATTTAAAACTTTATCCTGACAAAAACATGGATTAATACGAATATGACAGATAGACAGATTGATTTATTGATTGATCTAACTATCTTTCTTCCTTTCTGTCTGTTTCCTTCTCTTTCTGTCAGTCTA
>CAIGQV010012495.1:2363-15608 GCA_903798115.1 Danio jaintianensis
CACACACACACACACACACACACACACACGCACATGCACACACACAGCTCTGGACCATTTTTTTACTGCAGTTTATCTTTTGTTTCCAGCACAATAAGGAGTTCATTAATATACTGAAATATTTCATGCAAATCAATAATCAAAGGCAGCCAATCAGCATAGTCATGAATATTCATGAAGTTTGCTTGATGAATATTTACACCTACTTTCCTACAGTTTTGCCAAAGACATTGTTATATGCCAAAAAAGGCAATAAGTGAATCTATTTATCGACGTGCCTTCAAACTCTAAATTCTGCATTCAAGATCCACATGAGAGCGACACAGAGGACAGTGCTGCCATACTGGCTGCAGTCTGTGCAAAAACACACTCTTCTCTTTATCTTACAGTACACCCACACTCTCTCTGACACTGACACACACACACACACACACACACACACACACACACACACACACACAGATTAATAAATAAAAGACTGTGATGATGTTGCTCTGATCTCCATCTCTAACTCTTGTTTCCAGCAGGTTTATCTGAGTGAGTAAAGCAGCGCTGGAATAAACTCTGCTTCTGCTGTTTCTTCTGTGTTTATCTTCAGCCAGCAGCGAGAGCAGAATCACACAAACACGCACGCACGCACACACACACACACACACAAGTATTGAAGCCCATCTGTGAGCCTCAGCACATGGATCTGTCCTCTTGCAGCAGATGGATCTTCATCAGGTGTACAGCGTCTGAACCACTGTAAGACATTTACCGGTGTGTCCACGTCACACATCGCTTACAGCACAGAGTGCATATATATGACTTTTACATTTACATTTAGTGATTTAGCAGCTTTACAAAAGTGACTTACAATTGAGAAACCATTCAGCGATTCAAGAAGAAGAGGCAGTACATACAAGAAGTGCTGATTATAGAGAGGACCTGTTAGTGTTCAGAGAATCAGGTACTAGAGTTAGGAGGGGGGAGTGGTTTTTTTTATGACCAGCTGGCGCTATGAGCCCTGGTGTTCGCTCATATATATGACCAGCTCAGACCGCTGGTGTTCGCTCATATATATGACCAGCTCAGACCGCTGGTGTTCGCTCATATATATGACCAGCTCAGACCGCTGGTGTTCGCTCATATATATGACCAGCTCAGACCACTGGCGTTTGCTCATATATATGACCAGCTGGCGCTATGAGCACTGGCGTTCGCTCATATATAAGACCAGCTAAGACCGCTGGTGTTCGCTCATATATATGACCAGCACAGACCGCTGGAAAACAACCTGAAATCCTCTGCATCTCTGCAGACACATGAAGGACAGATAAAATAAATGATGATTTTTGAACATCAGCGGACAAAACTGCATGCTGGAAATATGTCGCACATGTGAAGCCACACTGTGCCAATGACAGGATTGGTGTACAAAAATAAATAGGCCTATCGTACATACTAATGTATGGTTTTATTGTAAGCATAGGTGCACATACACAAAGAAACACCTGATAGTAAACCTAGCTAAATATTACACAATTACAATATTTATTAAATATACCAACTGCTTGCCTACTGGCCGGTCAGCATTTTTGAAGACACTTTTTGTAATAAAGTGTTTGTAATAAAGTAATTTATATTAATGTTCTTTTTTTCCTGATCTGAAAGGTGATCTGATTCAGTGTTTGTGATCTGTTTAACTACTAATCTCTATAGATATTGACTTTAAACTGTTTACAGAACAGATAATTATTCTGTATATCATCATACAACAGAGATTCTGATGGAATGGTTTTAACGAAACGTCAGACTGAATAAGGAATACTATAGTGTACACCCCTGGGATAGAAGAAACGGTCCACAGCAGCACTGTGTCTGTTGTACAAAGCCGGCGCACGCTCTCTGCTCTGTGTGTGAAGTGGTTGCCATGACGACGGTGTCCAGGTGTCTGAATGTCAGGGAGTTTCTGTTCTTGACAGCCGAACACACACTGACCTTCATGTTGGAGAGACCGGAGCGTCCCGGGTCAGCGGTCCTCATCCAGACGGCGGATTCATTACAGAGGGAACCAAACAACCAAGAGTTCAGGTCCTGCATTCTGATTGGCTGAACCACTTTCTAAGCTGTAAAATTTACTCTAAGTTGTAAAATACACTGCAATCATACACCTGTGACCATGGATGGCATTGTGTGTGTGTGTGTGGGAGGGGGGTTTGGGTATGAGGAAGACCCTAACCCTAATGCTAACCCTGACCCAACGTATATCATCATCTGAGAAAAGCCACGTCTGATGGCGCTGGTCTACTGAGGTAATGTGCACCTCAATGCTGACAGCAAATATCCTCCCAAAATCTCTTTGTTGTGTGGGTGTTCACACATTCGCCGTCATGTGATTTGTGTTTAAATGGCGGAGGCGGGAACTCATTAGTGGTAATGAGGTTAGATGGGGAAGAGTGAACCTTGCTTTCATTCCATACACATGACAAAACCAGAGTGTGTGTTTCAGATGCACTTGGCTCATTTAAATGAGATTTCAAGCTTTATCTAGATTTATTTCTCACGTCTTTGAGGCAAGTATGCAGTGAGATTCTGTTCTTTTTTCTCACACCGGCGTGTTTAACGATTTTGGGGATTTTTAACCATCCAGCGGCAGAAACTGTGGTAAAGACACGCGTCTGGACTGAGCCCCTCCCTCATCAATCTATCGCCATCAATGATTGGCTCCTTTACTAGAAGGCGGGGATTCCTTTGCTAAAGTGGCCATATTGATTATTGCATTATTTCTCATTCAGAACAGCACTGTAACGTCTTGTATATTCTAAAGTCTGCTAATAACGCCCCGGAGAGTAAATTCACTGTAAATCAGAAACGCTTGTGGTATGCTCATTTCACAATCTACATCTGTGTTCAAAGTTTGCACACATGTACAGAGTCTTAAAACACATGCACACAAACTAATTAAATAAAATAATAATAACATTATGAACTAAAACTAAAAATGGTAAATAATGTTACCTAGTATCTAGTAAGTCAAACTAACCAAGAACTTAGTGCAATATTTAATCTAACCTTATTCATCTATTTTAACTGAAGAGTTAATAAACATGACATACTAGAGATGAGGAAATCTCTCGTCTTTCACAAAAGGACATTATATGGAGCACATGCATTAATGCTAAGCTAACAGTTTCCTACAGCCTATCTGATTTCCACATGATTGTCTCCTTCAGTATTAACATTATTTGTTCATAACAAAACTCATTCTGTGACAAATATGAGACCCGCGAGCTGGAAGAGTCAGTCATCTGTAAACCATCCGGACGATTCTGCTTTTCCTGACAGAAATCAGCTTGAGCTTTAGCCGCTGCTGTCAGATGAGCTGCTGCTCCAATTAAACACAGCACGCTCACACACACTGATCAGTCATTAAACACATCATACGTCTGCAGAAACTGGCACATGGCTGCACAATTCACCAAAACCAATATAAATAATAATTACAATGAAAATGTGCCTATATGTAGAGTTTTGTTTGTGTTTATTAATGAATGCAGTCCCTTTTAAAATAATATTAACATTATTATTATAATAATTTTTCAAAAAGGTCAGTCACAGCGAAACATTTACTTATTTCATCAGAGTTGGGCTACAGCCTGGAGCAAAACACAGTTGGATAAGTTTGAGTTTAATTTATTATCCTCCAATAAACAGATGCATACAGACACCAGAACCAGAACACAGCAGCATTCCTGCTTCCACGACCAAACCCTACACTGTACACAACTGACCAAACCCTATACTGCCCACAACGGACCAAACCAACTGACCAAATCCTATACTGCACACAATGGACCAAACCTTATACTGCACACAACGGACCAAACCAACTGACCAAACCCTATACTGCACACAACGGACCTAACCAACTGACCAAACCCTATACTGCACACAACGGACCAAACCAACTGACCAAACCATATACTGCACACAACTGACCAAACCCTATACTGTACACATCTGACCATCAGTGGGTTTCTAACATCTACAGGAGTGCTGCAGAAAGTCAATAAACGGACGGCCAAATGGAATCAGTCGCTCACAGAGCAGAACTCATTTCCTCCCCTGTTCTCTTCGGCACCCATCAAACGCAAACGCTGCATGAACAGAATGGATAATGACTACAGCGCTAAAGCACTAAACAGCATGCAAATGGAGTCACAACCAAATCAGTCTGTATGTGAATGTGAGAGCAACTATAAAAAAAATATTATCTATGATTTTTGATTAGAGATCTTCAAATACAACTGTCAAAATGGAGAATTGCGGAGAGTGATAAATCATGAACATCTAAAGAAACTACCACTCTACAAGTACAACAAGTACCATGTACATCCAACACACAGTATATTTATTACAGGCATGGGAGATCTGATGCTGATCAATCAATACTGATGATATGTTAAAACGACCACAGCAAAAGCAAAAAGATCATGTCCTGTACATAATTCTCCACCGTACATAACGTATCTGCTAATCATGCTTAATCAAACCTAAACAATGAGACCCAAATGTGGCAGAATTATTCTTTCAGGTAGTCCTGCTTACACACAGAGGTGTAGATGCACAAATGTGTATACACACAATAACTTATATACACAGACAGACATACACACACACACAGACGTATTCACACAGATGTATATGCACAGACTTGTATATACACACATACGCATACACAGACATATAAGCACAGATCTATATGCAGAAATATATATATACACAGATATATACACACAGACATAAATGCATATAGATCAATTTGCAAACAGATGTATACACACACAGACAGACGTATATGTACACACACATATACACAGACGTATACACACAGACGCATACACACAGATGTATATGTACAGATGGATACAGATGTATACACAGACATATATTTACACGCAAGCATATACACACAGATTTATGTACACACAGATGTACACACACAGACATATTTACACAGATGCATATGCACACAGATACATACACAGATGTATATGCACAAAGACAAATGCATACAGACGTAAATACACAGGCATATACACAGATGCATACGCACAGGCATATATACACACAGATGTACATACACAGATGCATATGCAAAATGCATATGCACAGACATAAATACACACACAAACACATATATACACATATATATATACTGCACTTCAGTCCATTCATGTTTCATCCCGACAGTCATGTGTTTAACACTCAGTTACTGCACAGGTATCATGCTGTTACTTCCGACAATTACTCATTCTCTGCTGGATTTTGCACAACATTTTTTAACATTTACACATTTATATATATATATATAGAAAACCTTTTTAATATTTATTTCATAGTTTATACTCATGATGACTTTTTGCATATTTTGTTAAATAATTATATTGTTGTAAGACACCTTAAACCTTACTTGGCATTCGGTGTGAACAGCAAAATAAGAGTTTCATTGTACAGGGAACCTGTTCCTTACCGCGCATATGACAATAAATGCTTTGAATCTTGAATCGACACATGCAAACATCATACAAAACCATCTAACAATCAGTCGCTTGATTACTGCTAATAAAAATAAACTGATTTTCCAGCTTTTATCAGTAACGGTAGATTCATGGAAGGATAAATATCGTAATGGCATTGTAAAGGCTTGCTGTGATTTAAAAGAGAGATAATTGAGTGTCTTTGGGTTCCAGAGTTTCTGTGCATCCTAATGAGCGCCCTCTTTATCCTGAGAGCAAATCAATAGCACTAATGGACATAAGCAACATCATCAATAACATTAGAAAGAAAAACCCAGAGTTACTGCTCGGCATTTCACTGCGCACAAACCACCAACACACCGCAGCTTTCTTTCCCTTTCTTTTAAATAAAGAAACATTAGCACAGAGTTGTAAGGCCTGTCAGCAACAGGACCTGTTTGAGAGCTTCAGTGTTTGTTTGTTTGTGTGTGTGTGTGTGTGTGTGTGTGTGTGTGTGTGTGTGTGTGTGTAACAGAGGTTAAAGGTTCTGCAAGGACACATCAGGTGCAGTTCTGCATCAGTTTATAAAGCGGCCCTACAATAAACAACATCAGCTGAACCGGCTAATCATCGGCGAAACATGGCTTACATCAGCCCAAAACACACACACATACATCTCTCCACAGAATATCCACAGTAACTGAGTCCAGCAATGCAGACACCGGAGAAAGCAGAGAAATACACAATAAACTAAGAGTAATGTCCATCAGCAGCGCAGAGAGGATGAAGTTATCAGAGCCTCTGTTTATTCCGCCTGTTTACACACACACACACACACACACACACACACACAGAAGAAGAAGAAGAAGAAAAGCAGACGCTCACCTTCAAACCCGAAGAGGAGGAAGAACCCCGGGATGAAGACCGAGTGTATCCACAAGCAGCTCATTTCGTCTGATTCCGCTGAGCAGATCTGCGCCGTGCGCCTGCGTGCGTGCGTGCGTGCGTGCGTGTGTGTGTGCGCGCGCGCGAGTGTGTGTGTGTTTTGTGCTTCGGCTCGGTTCGGTAAAGACAGCGGCTCGTGTTCGGATGCTGCAGAGCTGCTGCTGTTTCTCTGCGCTTTACTGCCATCTAACGAGGAACTGAAGCTCATTAATGATGAAAGACACGTACAGCTCTGCCTGTCCTCACACACACACACGCACTCTCTCTCTCTCTCTCTCTCTCTCTCCCTCACATTCTCTCCAACACACACACAAAGCTCCGTCCAGTCTGCTAAAACAGCCTTCCTGCAGCTAAAACATTAAATATGTTTGTAAGGCTGATTTTTATCCAAAAGAAAAGAGAGAAATGACTTATTAATGAATTCTCTAGAAGATAGAGTGTTTATGTGCATCTACAGCTTATGGATGAGTGTGTGGTAAATATACAGCAGAAAACAAACAGTATTCAGCATCAGCTTCACGCTGTTGCACTTAAAGATTTCAGACATGAGTGTCACCGTTATTAATGAAGCGTCTCCGTTAATGCAGTTTCAACTATCCGGAAGGAGATCATCATCTTGGGCCGTTTACAGCTGGTCACCTGTGGGTTTTTCCTCATCATATGGCGATCCGATCATGATATAGGCAGGTGTAAGCGCCTTCTGAAACGCATTGAAGACGGATATGAACCCGGTCTCTCAGACTCCTCAGGAGGTGTTCTGGGACGCATTATTATAGGTGAAACCGCACAGCTCTAAATGCTTGTTGAAACCACATATGTAAAATGTACTCATCCCAGCATTAAATAAATGAACTTGAGAGGCGCGTGTTGTGGGTTATATGCCATCAGACATACAAGCACAAATGCATGAGCACCGGAAGGCCACAGGTGACAGGTTTTTTTTTCATTCATTTTGTTTTATATTTGGACTGTGATATGATGAAGTTCAATAGTCAAAGTAATATCAGATGCAGCATTAACAACAGAGATGCAGCACTGTAGCCTGTCTCTGTGAAAAGAGAAATAATAGTAGAAAAATATAGTGCTTCGTTCATTTACAAAGGCACGTTGTTCTGTTTTTGGCAGAGCAAGTCATGCACACATTCATTTAAACCCTTTACAGTTTTGAATGACCAATAATTCCCCATTTTAGATAAATGTAAATATACAGATAGCTTCAGCTTTTGAGTCAGAGATCTTTATGAAGTAAACTATTAAAAACACTACAGTTTAGGAGGAACGGTGACAAACGCAGCAATCGGCCCTTGAGCGGCAGTACCTGTGATGTTGTGATATTTATATTGAAGATGTTCATCCTGAATGAAGTTTCTGACAGCAGGGGTAAGCATTGTTCTTCTGAAGGTCCCTCGAGGCGTCTCAGAGATCTGTAAAAACTGAAATGACGCACTGTAAATAATTCAAGACTCAAAGAATGGCTTCAAGGACGAACTCATTTCTATGAAGACTTACAAATATTTACGGTGTTTATTTTTCTGAGAAAGCAGTGGGAGGAAGACTTTTCTCTGTTCTGCCTCATAAAGAGTTTCTGGCTTCTCGCAGCATGAATCCTCCATATTAATCGCTCTCGCTTCTCTCGGTCTCAAACTCAAACCGTGTCAGAGAGTGAAAAGTGGAGATTCTCCTGAGGCGGCGGTGTTTTTGACTCCAGAGAGAACAGTTGGGTTTAGGGTTGGAGTAGACGTTAATAAAATACAATTAATGGGAAATAATATAATTTAATAAATAATCAGCAAAGGCTCATTCTGCATTTTGTCTTTAAAACGAACACTGCATGGCGGTATACACGCTTACCTCCATATGAATGGATTTTGAGCTGTTATCAGTTTCTCCAGTGGCTCACCGTGTACGTCGGCAGACTTGCGACTTGGTGCGGAGTTGACAGCGATGAAGGAGTTCGAGTCTGAACAAGACCGGTTTCAATCGGAGCGGCCTCTGCTGGATTTACATGAGAACAGCAGATTAACCATGTGCATGGTTGATAACAGCCTTCTGAGCCTACCAGTAGGGACAGTAGGCCCCTACTGGCCCATATCTATCAGCTGATAAACCACTGATAACGCCCATTCAATTGACTGATAACATTCGAATGGGCTGGTCATTTACTGAGAATAAGTAAAACTGACCCAGCCGGAAACTGACCCAGTGATGTGGACTGTACAGTAGCTCACACAGGCGATATGCTCATTGTTTGGCATAAACAGATGTGAATTATTACTCTGTGTCTGTATATATACAGTATGTGTTTAAGGAAAATGATGTCAAGGGGACATGGCACTGACTAACAGTATGAGATCAACTATACTAACCGTAGTCTGAGATTTCACCATCACTGAAAGCAGAATCTCTTTCTGTAACCCCAAACTTTGCTGTGGCATTATGAGGCCTTTTACGCTGATCATGATATATAGCTGAGAGCGGGCGGAATGCAGAGACGGAGCTCATTTGTCATGCTGTGGATCTGCAGGAGCGTCTGCTGTTCTGTGGGATTTACCATCCAGCGGCGCTGCTTCTCAAAGCTCTGCAGATTGCTCTTTTTCTGTCTTTCTTCACATTTTTGTTAACAGACTCAGAAACTATAACAAAGAGTTTACCATACTGACGCGCACTTCATATGGTTTTACAGGCTTTACACACTAATACTATGCTGATCATAAAAATGATCCAATAGCAAACAAATGTAATACTTACAGAACAATCTGACATCAGCCGCACGCAAAGGCTTTCAAATTCAGCACAGAACGCTAAACCCGAACTGAATTTCACTATAAAACTGCAAATGCTTAAAGCCGTCATGTAGATCATGAAACAGAAAAATCATTTATTCACAGCTTCATATACATTGCTAGAAGTAGAATCAGATTAATTATTAGAACAAATTAACTGTATACATAAATGAATGTTTAGAGAAAATAAAAGTCTAGTCAGCATTAGTCTTACAGCACTTTATACAATAAATGTTAAAGCAGCTTCAGAGATCAGTTAGATGCTGTTCAATGGTTATTCGATTCAATACGGATGTTTTGTTGAAGGATGAGATTCAGTGTCTTTACACTTTACAGAAAACAGGTATTTTTAAGATTATTGCCGTCTGCTGCCCCTGATGACCATGACGTGTCCACCTTTAGCAGACAGAGCGGCTCGGCGTCTGCGGGTCAGATTTGGCTAAAGCCCAGAATCAAACCTTATTTCTGTGGGACCAATTACTGTGGTTGTTCGGAGTGTGTGTCTCTTCCTCCGGAGTGTCGCTGTGCTCCTGAAACTCAAACACATCTGCGCTCTCTCAGCGGCACACAGGCGTTTCAGCACATTAAGAAGAAAGACGTCACACTGAAAGCATTGCGTTTGTTTAGGACCTCTGAGGATTCTCCTAGCACAGGTCTTTTATGTTGGTCTTGACTAATTAGAGCAGAAGAACGTGACAGATACAGTATCCTCACAGATGAGTCCAATAAAGTAAGAGTCGCTTGTGTCGGCCACAACTTTAGTGAGGCCGCAAAGCAAGTCTAGGCTTCAGATATAGCACACAGCGTCTCACAGCACCGCAGTTACTGCTGTTTATCTCTATCTCAAACCTTTATGACTTTCTTTCTTCAATTAAACACAAAAGAAGATATTATGAAGAAAGCTAAAAACCCGTAACCATCGACTTCTATTGTAGAAAAAGCAAATACTATGGAAGTCAATGCTTACAGGTTTGAAACAAGTGAAGGGAGAGTAAATGATGACAGGTTTGGGTGAACTGTGTCTTTAATCCAGACACCAGAGGCAAATATTCACAGAGGGTGAACATTAGTGCATGCACTATAGGAAAAACAGACCTACATATTGCAAACGTTTCTACAACTCCTCAAATATATTGTACCTCAAATGTGTTTATTATGAAGAAACATTAATAGTAGTGTCAGTGCAGTAACTTTTACTGAGTAATTCTGCATGCTGTTATGACCTGCTAGTTCAAAGCCACAACATAAAAGAGTGATCAAACAACAAAATATAATCAATACAAATTATTTTATTGAATTAAACTAATACACAGGTCAGAAACTGCCACACTCTGCTCCAATATGATCCAGAGAGGAGTCTCAATGTGAACATTCAGCTTGAATCATTTTGAAAGCAGCTTTACAGGAAATGCTCTGATACTACTCCAATGCTGGGCTGATGTGTGTTTTTTTTAAAGCTTTATTAAAAAGCTTTCTTTTTTTTTTTTAAATACAGCTTTAGTCAACTGCACATTACATAAAGATAAAGATTGGGCTTACATTTACTACACATTCTGCAAAAACTTGAGCTGAGAGAAAAGCTTGTGCTTTCAAAAAAATCCAATAACTAACTCTCACTTTCTCTCCTTCAGCTGATTCCTGCTTTATCAGGGGTGAATCTCATGCTTTACACAGCGGAGTAACACACACACGCACACACACACACACCTATAACCTGAACATCACCTATACCGCATATCTTTGGACTGTGAGGGAAACTGGAAAACATGGAGGTGTAAAAAAAGTGTAAAGATATTATATAATATATTTATAATATAATATAAGATATAGTACTATATATTATATAGTATATTTGTGATTTGCCGCTTTATTGCATAAAATAAGCAAAGATACATTTCCAAGGCGAATTTACATAAACCATAAAGATGATTATTAAATGTCTGTTTAACATCTGATGGAAAATTCTTTAATAACATCAGACATCATCAGACATCAGGGTGAGTGAAGGATTTGTGCTGATGTAGATTTCAATGATAAATGTAAACAATGATAACAATTCTACATAAAGTAAATGTAAGTTATCTGTTTATTTGTACTGTGGTAAACTGAGGAGCATTAGTATTGGACACAAAGTGAAACGTGCACATGTAGAACTGAGCCTGATTTACTGGAGACGAAACAGAGAGGAAATACAAAGAAATCAGAAAAGATCAATATTTGTGTAATATATTGATCTTTTCTGATTTCTTTGTATTTCCTCTCTGTTTTGTTACTTTTACCTTTACTCTGCATTTACCCCTACCAGCACACAAAAACATAACAGATCACTCTGCTGGTATTTAAACAGCCAAAAACGATAAAAGCAATATATAGTAAAAGATGTTGTCACTTCAGTGGGTTTTAGATCACAAACTCAGTCCAACATTAAGGCAAATATTAGAAACATTTGGACCAGTCTCTGAAAGCAGGTCAGAAACCAGATCAACACCTGGAGGGGGCTTTTATGCCTGTGCTGTGGTGCATCATGAGAGGTGGAAAAGACCAAGTGCAGGGGTGAATTTTTATATTTTTCTGGTCAATCAACTTTAATATTTATACATGAGTATACTATGATCAAATGCAGGCTAATGGCATGTTCAAGTGTATTATTCTGGGATGTAGTTGTTTGGTGAGTTTGATTATTGTGTGATGTGCATGTGTGTACCAAATAAGATTTGAAATACTTGAATCATTTACTTTGTGCTAGAAGAGTGTGAAGCGCCACATGCTGCTGACACCTGCTGGTCAAACAGTAGAAATGCAATGAAAGCTTAGCCCCAAAATGAATTAATATAAAAAAAAAAAATAGTATCGTTAAGTGTTTACATAATATTGTTCTCATCATTTTATTTTTATTTGCCAAATCTGTTTGTTTCATAGTGGGCTCTGCTATACATGCCAGTAAGAGTATCAACTATTAGTGTTTTTATTTGCGCAGATCTCTCATTAAAACCACAAAGCTGATCTAATGCAGTTAACCTGTTAAAGCAGTTAAATGTCTCTGTTGGTGGAGGATCTCTGTGAACCGGCATGATCTATGGTTCTTCAGAGATCATCCCTCTCTCAGCGGAGAGACACTGACGGTTTTTAAAGCCATTCTTTACTGAAATCATGTGTCCGTGGGAATGTGAAACGACCACTGTAAGAATGATATTTTAAACTACAGCGGTTCGAACTGTAGTTTTGCCGAATGACTAAATTATCAGTATGATGGTGAAAATTGTAAATTTCTAGTCAAACCATCCTTCTGCAATCTTATACCAAAAACGGAAATAAGGGCAGTATTAATAGCTACAAATGTGGGAGAGCGCTGCTATTATGTGATTGCACTGTATTGCAATATGGAGCAATTAAGTGTTAAGTTAAATCAAAAGCAATTCACAAATACTTGAAAATAAAATGATTTAATGACAATAGTTTTCTATGGTTACAACTGAATTAATGACAAAATACCTGTATAAAGTGATAAAACATGAAATGATAAAAACATATGATATTAGTTGTACCTAGCTTAAAGGTAAAATAAAGTTACCTGAGAGAGAGGGGTGAGAGAGAGAGAGAGAGTAAGAGAGAGAGAGAGAGAGAGAGAGAGAGAGAGAGAGAGAGAGAGAGAAGGAAAAGCACAGAGCAGGAAAAGAGACAGAGCAAGGCTTACCACCTATTTTGTCTCTTTCTTGACCATGTGACCAAAGCCTAAATACTGAGACATACAAACTGACCAATCAACATGTGACCACATCGTAAAACCAAAGTTCACATATTAACCAGGCCCTGATCTAATCAGTATCTGTCTTTGGAGTTAGTATGGACTAAAGATTATATATTTATTATATTTATCTAGCTCTTCCTGTTCTATGATTTTGAAGCACTGTAGATTATTTTGGTTCAGTGGAATGTTTAATGGATCTGAAGTATAAGGCGGTGCCAAAAGTTGAACATCTTCTATTTTCTGTCTGAAACCTTCTATTTTATCG
>CAIGQV010012504.1:0-12457 GCA_903798115.1 Danio jaintianensis
GTGATCTGTGTGGTTGCGTGAGGGGAGAGCCTGGTCTGACTGTGACATTACCCCCTCCTCCACGGCGGTCTCCCGACCGCCCACCTCTCCTATTCCGTGGGGGTCTACCTCGGCCACGAGGAGCTGGACGGTTGGGATGTGTAGCATGGAATTCCTCAGTAAGGGTTGGATCGAGAATGTCATCACGGGTTACCCAGGACCGTTCCTCTGGGCCATACCCTTCCCAATCCACCAAATACTCCAGGCGACCCCCACGTCGTCGAGAATCCAAGATTTTCTTAACTTGATAGATGGCCCCTTCTTCGACTAGGAGAGGAGGAGGGGGTTCCTCCCTGCAACCAGGCTCTGTGGAGATAGTAGGAGAATGATATGGTTTGAGGAGTGAGACATGAAAAGTGGGGTGAATTCTATACTGTGGTGGAAGGTGCAGACGATACGTGACCGGGTTGACTCTCTCCTCAATGGTGAAGGGACCAACGAATCGGGGACTCAGCTTCTTACAAGGTTGACGTAGTCGCATGTCTTTGGTGGACAGCCAGACCTTCTGTCCCACCTGGAAATTCGGGGTTTCGGAGCGACGGAGATCTGCTGCAGTTTTCTGACGTCTGATGGCCCTCTGCAAATGATGGTGAGCTGAGTCCCACACTCTCTCACTCTCCCGGAACCAATGATCCACTGCTGGAACATCCGAAGGGTCCCCGGACCAAGGGAATAGTGGAGGCTGGTACCCGAGTACACACTGGAAGGGCGTGAGTCCAGTGGCTGGTTGACGTAACGAATTCTGAGCGTACTCGGCCCAGCCTAGAAATTGGTTCCAGGAGTTCTGGTGACCATGGCAGAAGGTTCTCAGGAATCGCCCCACCTCCTGAATCTTCCTTTCGGTTTGCCCGTTCGTCTGTGGATGGTACCCGGAGGTTAGACTGACGGTCACACCTAGTAGCGAAAAAAAGCTTTCCAAACACGTGAAATAAACTGGGGTCCTCTGTCTGATACAATATCTTCTGGAATACCGTAATACCTGAAAATGTGGTTAAATATTAGTTCAGCTGTGATCATGGCGGTAGGTAATCCTAGTAAGGGTATGAGTTTGCAAAACTTTGAAAATCTGTCAACAATTACCATAATACATGTGTTACCTTCTGACTCAGGTAGATCTGTCATGAAGTCCACTCCTAGGTGTGACCATGGGCGATTCGGTATAGGCAGGGGTAGGAGTTTTCCAGAGGGAAGATGGCGAGGACTTTTTGACATGGCACATTCCTTACACCCCTGCACGAACCTTCTCACGTCCTGTGCCATCTCCGGCCACCAGAAGCGATCTTTTAGCAGCAAGAGAGTTCCATTGGCCCCAGGGTGACCAGTGCCTACAAAGGTGTGTACTGAGTGAATGAGTTGTTGACGTTGGTTTACCGGGACGAACTGGAGGTTTGGTGGACAGCCCGGCGGAGAGGCAGGAGGATTAGGAGTTGCGGCTGGAGGGGTCTCCCACTCGATGGGACTGATGATCATCTGAGTTGGTACAATGGGTTCTGGGTCTACAGTAGCTTCCTCTGCTCCATGAATCCGTGAGAGAGCGTCCGCTTTCTGGTTCTTTCGCCCTGGACGAAACGAAATAGTGAATTGAAATCTTGTAAAGAACAACGCCCACCGGGCTTGCCTGGGATTGAGTCGTCTTGCTTCGCGAAGATATTGAAGATTCTTATGATCCGTCAGCACGACAAAGGGGTGTGTAGCTCCCTCCAGCCAATGCCTCCATTCCTCCAGCGCTAGTTTGATGGCGAGAAGTTCCCGATTTCCAATATCATAATTTACTTCCGCTGGGCTAAACTTCCTGGAAAAGAAAGCACATGGGTGAAGTCTTGATGGTACCCCCTGCCGCTGAGAAATGACTGCTCCTACTCCGGTGGTCGAGGCATCCACTTCCACGACGAAAGGGAGCTCGGGATCAGGGTGTACTAGAAGGGGAGCCTGGGTAAAAGCATGTTTCAGGAATTCAAAGGCCGTGATAGCCGTTGTGTTCCAGGTGAGTGTTTTGGGTTTACCTCTGAGGAGATTCGTGAGTGGACTGGAGATGTTACTGTAATTCTTGATGAACTTGCGGTAGAAATTGGCGAAGCCCAAAAACCTCTGGAGTTCCTTGACAGTTTGTGGTTGTGGCCAGGTGGATATGGCGGAAACCTTCCCCTCGTCCATCCTGATTCCCTGTTTATCGATAATATAGCCTAAAAACTGAACAGATGATTGATGAAAAAAGCATTTTTCAGCTTTGAGGTACAGGTTATACTCACTGAGCCGGGTGAGGACCTCCGCAACGTGGTGGCGATGTTCGGCCGAGCTCCAGGAGTAAATCAGGATATCATCAATATACACTAAGACGGTTTGGTGCAGAAACTCCCGGAGCACCTCATTCATGAAACCCTGGAATACGGAGGGGGCATTGGTTAGTCCATATGGCATTACGAGGTACTCATAGTGTGCGTTGGGAGTAATGAACGCGGTCTTCCACTCATCCCCTTCCCGTATTCAAATGAGGTTGTAAGCGCTGCGGAGGTCCAGCTTGGTGAACACCCTGGCTCCGCGAAGATGTTCTAAGGCGCTTGGGACGAGGGGAAGAGGATACCGAAACTTGACTGAAATCTTGTTCAAAGCACGATAGTCGATGCAGGGACGCAGTCCCCCATCTTTTTTCTGAACGAAGAAGAAACTCGAAGCGGCAGGGGACGTAGAGGGGCGGATGTATCCTTGAACTAGGGCTTCCTCTACGTATTCCTCCATGGCTTTCTGTTCCGGAAGTGACAAGGGATAGATCCTTCCATGAGGCACTGGTTCACCCTCAATGAGATCAATCGCACAGTCCCATGGCCGGTGTGGTGGTAGCTGGGTGGCTCTCTTGGGGCAAAAGATGTCCTGGAAGTCCTGATAACATGGGGGAATCTCCACTGAACGTTTTTCGATGGGACTTTCGATAGTGGTACTACATAGGGGCAGAGGAGTTGAGTTCTGGAGTTTCATGGGTAACTGAGGAAAGCATTCGGGAAAACATGACTCACCCCACTTTAGGATCTCGCCCGTACCCCAAGAGAGCACCGGATGATGTTTTACGAGCCAGGGGCGCCCAAGTATGATGTCAGCGGTGGAACCCTCCAGAACCAGAAGATCTATTCTTTCCTCATGGCAAATGCCAACATTTAGAAGTACAGATTCCACCTTACTGTTGACTCGACGATTACTCAGAGGTTTTCCGGTGATGGACTGAACTTGGTAACTCGTCGCGCTGGCGTGGGTCTTGAGGCCAAGCTGTCGACTGAGGGCTCCCGAGATAAAATTTCTGGCTGACCCGGAGTCGAGGAGCGCAATGACTGAAAGAGATCGAAGGGCAGTAGTAAGTGTCACAACAGAGGTGAGGGGATACATATTCTCATTCATTGGAACTATTGCACTCACCAATGGACGTGGAGGTCGAGTGGGACATGTAAATCGGATATGTCCCGCCAGCCCGCAATATAGGCACAGACCCTGGGTCAGCCGGCGTTGATGTTCCATCACAGAGAGTCTACCCGTATCGACCATCATAGGTTCGGGTTCTGGTTCTTGAGGGCGGTAAACTGCTGGCCGACGGAGGAGTGCATTTACGGTACTGCGAGGGGGATCTTCATAACAAGATTGCATTCGTGAGGCACACCTGATTGACAGTTGAATGAAATTTTCCAGTCCATAGGTATCATCATAAGCAGCCAGTTGCAAACGGAGACGTGGTTCGAGCCCTTGGCGATAGGTTGTCATTAGAGCATGTTCATCCCAGCGGCTGGCTGCTGCAAGAGTACGGAACTTTAATGAATATTCTTGAACTGTCATTTTACCTTGTTTCAGATGGTAGAGTTGTTCTCCAGCCGTGGAAGTTAGTGCTGTACGACCAAAAACTCCACGAAAATGATCCATGAAGAGCTTCACCGATTCAATTACTGAACTTTGTTGACTCCATAATGTTTCCGCCCACTGCAGTGCTTCTCCTGACAAAAGGGATATAATAAATGCAATTTTAGACATATCAGAGGGCTATAACTGTGGTTGCATCTCAAAAACCAGGGAACATTGCAACAAAAATCCATTGCACTCCTCCGCCGTGCCAGAGTAGGGCGCTGGCCGGGCCATGGGACTGGCATTCGTTGCCAGTGAGGAAGCGTGTGCGGATGCGGAAGTGCTCGGTGTGGATACGGGGGCTGGTGAAACTTGTTGTGGTTGAAGAATTTGCCGTAAATTATGGACGAGTCCTTGAAAGGGATCCGGGGTGCTCATTCTGTCGGTTGTGATGGTCCGGCCTTCTGTCACAGAAGGGATGGGACTAGATCGGTACGTTAACAGTTTATTGACAGAATGGCAGCGGACAACAGATGAGAGACAAACAGTACTGTTGGTGATATTGGCTGGGGTTGACGGACAGTCTTTCTTCAGAAGGATATACGGAGACGAGGAGACACTCAACAGAAAACGGGAACCACGGAGGACTGGACGACACTCACGGAGACTAGGAGGCTTGGAAACACCGGACTTGGGGACGTGGAGCACACAGGCACTAGGAGAGGAGATTGGGAACACTGGAGATAATCGGAACAGAGTACAGGTAAGTATAACTAGACGTAAGTTTAACAACACTGACCGTGTATGAGTCCTTTCTGGTGGTTAGACGAGGCCGGACGATGAGTGAACGGTGCATGGGGTTTATATGTGGTGACTGGATATGAGCTTGATTCGTGACAGGTGCGGGAATAATTAAAACTCAGGTGACGGTGATCTGTGTGGTTGCGTGAGGGGAGAGCCTGGTCTGACTGTGACAGATACATTTTAGTTCTTGGAATTCTGTGCATTAGAAAGAAGTTCTTTTAGAAGAAGAACAGTTCTTTGAAGTATTATTTGTTTTTATTCTGCCTATTCAGCGTCCTCCAACAAGGACGGGAGGTGGTGGAGGTCATAATGTTCACAATGGTATTTTATTAGTTGTTGGTTTAACCATGGATGTGAGGTAATGACTGTTATGTTATTTTCTTTTCAATGACGTTTCTTGTTACATGTTCAAAAACATCAACCAATATTGCATATCCATAATTATTATAATGGTTATAATTAAAGAATGCTTACACTGTAACGTAAGAAGAAGTGTAATTAGAAGTGTAACGCGAATTTTTTGAATTTTACTCAAATACAAATACTTTTCCCCCTCAACAAATACAGATACAAATACGGGCTGCTTTGCACACCCCTAATATATATATATATACACATACACATATACATACACATATATAAAATATATGTATAAAACAAAATTGGTTCATTTTTAAAGGACGAGTAGCGTTTAAATGTATCACTATTCGTTTCAAAATGGTCGCTGCTGTAATGGGTGGAGTTTTAATGTATAGTATTGTTTGAATCAGCATGATCAGTAAAGTTGTTTGTACTAGGTTTTATTTTTCTAGCTCAAATGGCTCAAAAGTTATAACAGTTTAAATGTTTAATTTTGGTCTGCTGGTGGCACTATAGAGTTTGATCTAGAGACTCCAAATTTCTTTTGATCACCAACAGAACTGTGCCAAATTTCATAATTTTTCTACTTATGGTTCATATGGCTCCCATTGACTCCATTCGGGTATAAGAAGCAGAATAATAATAACTTTAGCTGCAAGCAGCCATTAAGGGGCCGAGCAATGCTGAGCCAGAATGAGCAAAGCAGTCCCGAGGCAGAATGAGAAAAGCAGTCCAGATGCCAAAAGCAACAAGGTTAGTAAGCAGCATCAGACCGAGTGAAAGAATGAGATTTTGAATTCATTTGAAGCATGAAAACAGTTAACGTATGAATGATTTATTGGTTTATAACTTTTGACCTATAGGTGGCAGAGTTACAAATGTAATATGTTGTGGTCAGTGTTAGGTGACAATGAGGCACCTAACGTTTGGTGTCAATATATTTAAGCATTGCAGAAAGACAGCCTCAGATGCAGTTTGGCGTTATACCAGCATTTGTCGGAGCCGTAAACAAAAAACGTTTTGCCTATTGACACAAATTTCACAACACTTGGTCATCATGGTCTGGCAATGATCTGAGTAACAATTAGTGATATTTCGGTAAACAGTCTAGAAGGAGTTTGCAAAAGAATTTTTTGAACAAAATCAATATGGGAGACAGGAAGTTTAGCCAAATATGGCATATTTGATATCAATGTTCTCAGCATGACCCAAGGAATAAGTTGAGTTCAATCTTTATCACAATAAATATATACAGTCTAAAGTTATTAGCAAATTTATGAATTATTATTGATGTTTATTGAATGGTTTATAACTTGTGACCACTAGGTGGCACTGTTACCAAATTTATGGGGTCATTGTGAGTTGCCCATGACATGTAAAGTTCACTGTCAATATTTTAAAGCATTGCAAAGTGGCAGCCTCAGATACACTTTGACATCGTGCTAGCACGTTTGTCGATGCCGTAAACGACAACCGTTTCGCTGATCTATAAGATTTCCGTAACTTTTGGTCAGCATGGTCTGAAGATGAGTCAAATTTGGTAAAAATTGAATTAACGTTCGAGGAGGAGTTCGCAAAAGAAGTTTTTTTTAACAAAATCAATATACGGACAGGAAGTTTGCCCAAATATGGCATGTTTGGTATCAGTGTTCTCAGCATGACCCAAGGAATAATTTGATATTTTAATTTTACCACAATAAACCTATGCAATCAACATTTATTAGCCATTTTGGAAGATTTATTAGTTAAGGATTTATAACGTATGACCACTAGGTGGCGCTGTTACCAGATTTATGTGTTGTGGTTATTGTGAGGTGCCAGTGACACACCTAAAGTTCAGCGTCAATATGTTTAAACATTGCAGAATTACAGCCTCAGACTCTTTGACATCGTGCCAGCACATTTGTCGGTGGCATAAACTAAAACCATGCTCGTATCAACATGAATTCCATAACTTTTTGCCAGCATGGTCTGAAGAACGTCTGAGTTAAATTTGGTGAAAATCTGAAAAACGTCTAGGAGGGGTTCGAAAAAATAGGTTTTCAATCAAAAACAAAATGGCAGACAGGAAGTCTAGTTGATTTTGGCATATTTGGTATCAATGGTCTCGGCATGATCCAGGGAATATAAAAAGACAAGTTTCATGCCAATGAGAAAAGTTTCCAAAAAGTTATTAGCATTTTTTAAAGATGCCACAAGGTGGTGCTGCTCCAGAAGTTTTTGAGTACTTCCAGGGCATGGTGTCAAAGATGCAGGCCATGTTTTGTAATCATACATGAATATGTTTGCAAAATATAGCATTTTTTGACAAAAATCTAAATGGCTGGCACCCAAAATGACTGACCTGGGAAAATCAGACATCATTCAACTCGGCCAGCATGGGCTGTAGATCATGTGATTAAATTTTGGTGAAAATCGGATAAACTGCCTAGGACGAGTTCGATCAAATATGTTTTGCGAAAAATTCAAAATAGCTAAATAATTTTCATGACTGAAATGACGTTATATGGTGCGTTTGAATTTTAATTTTAATTGTAGCCCATTGGGTTCTAAAGTTATGACGATAAATATAAGTGAAACTTTGGACAAGTGGTGGTGCTAGAGAGTTTGAGTTGGAGACTTCAAGTTTGCTGTGGTTCATGTTGACACTGCCCTCATTGTGCCAAATTATACAACTTTCCCGCATACGGTTATATGGGCTGCCATTCAAATCTGGTGGAAGAAGCAGAATAATAAATATAGCTGCAAGCAGCAATTATCGGGGCCAAGCAGCCCAGCGGCCACATCATAAACAAGCACGGCAACAAGCTACAGAGCAACGATCTATGGAGAGTTCAAAACAACAGTTTTTAAAAATAATTCAACATGGTGGACAGAAAGTCGTGTCAATTAGAGAATAAATTCTATCAATGTTCTCTGTATGATACAAGGAACCTGCAAGACCAGTCTCATGACAATAGACAGAACTATTCAAAAGTCATTTGATGAATTTTGTATGATTTCTATTGATAGAATTTAATTGTTTGTCAATTTTACCCAGAGGGTGTTGCAAACTGATGTAGTTTGGTCAATGTCAGGTCTAGATCACACACTGTAAGTTTGGTTTCAATACTTCAAACCATTGCAGTGATTCAGCCTGTAATATCATCTGGCAGCATTACATCAAGTTTGCGCATGTGCTAAATGACAACAGTTTTGTCTATCAACATGAATTCCATAACTTTTGATCTACATGGTCTGAAGATGATCCGAGTCAAATTTAGTAAAGATTGGACCAACGGTCTAGGAGGAGTTAAAAAAAGAATGGTTTAAACAAAATCAAAATGGCAAACAGAAGGTTTGGCAGATTATGGAATAATTGGTATCTGTGTTGTCGGCATGACCCAAGGAATAATTTGAGACCAATTTCATCAAAATGAGCATATGCAGTCAAAAGTTATTACCAAATTTGTAAGTTTCATTATTAATGAATGTCTTATAACTCTTGACCCATAGGTGGCGCTGTCACCAGATTTTTATGGTGTGGTCAGTGTGAGTGTCATTATCTTTAACTATCACAGAGATACAGCCTCAGATGTAATTTGGCATCATGCCATCATATTTGTCAGTGCAGTAAACAAAAACCGTTTACTCCTATTGACACAAATTTCATAACTTTTTGTCAGCATGGTCTGAAGATGATCTGAGTCAAATTTGGTGCAAATCAGCCAAATGATGTAGGAGGAGTTAGAAAAAGTATGGTTTTGACTCAAAGCTAGATGGCGGACTGGAAGTTCAGTTAATTAAGGCATAATTGGTATCGATATTTTCAGGACAACCAAATGAATGTCCAAAATGAACAAAAAATAAAAAATAATGAAGACAAGCATCATAACAATAGGCAAAATTAGTCAAAAGTTATTAGCATTTTTAGAAATATCGTTATAACGTTTGAACAAAAGGTGGCACTGCGACAAAACTTTTTGATCAACTTCAGGGCACAGTCTCAAACACACATACCGAGTTTCATAACAATTCGCCAATGCGTCTGTAAAATATAGCAATTTTTGGCATAATTCAAAATGGCCAATGGCCAAAATGGCTGACCTGGGAAAATCAGACGTCATTCGACTTCGGCATGCTCCGCCAGAGGTAAAGAGACCAATTTTGGACAAAGGGTTGAGAAGTTATAAGCAAAGAAAAAGCCATTTTTTAATCTTCTGACCACTAGAGGGCAGTGCGCCGAAATGCTGCAGGTAATCTACGACCATTGTTGTCATAACACACACCAAGTTCGGTGTGAATATGGCAATGCGTTACGGAGATACTGACTCGTCCATTTTTGCAACTTCTACGTTAAATTTGTTCGCAAGTTAATCAAAAACGGTTCATCTAATCAACTTGAATTCCATAACTTTTGGTCAGCATGGTCTGTAGATCATGTGATTCAATTTTGGTGAAAATCAGACAAACGGCCTAGGACGGGTTTTTTCAAATAGGTTTTGCAAAAAATTTAAAATAGCAAAAACATTTTTATTGTAGCCCATTCGGTTCAAAAGTTATAAAGATAAACATAAGTGAAATTTTGAACAAGTGGTGGCACTAGAGAGTTTGAGTTAGAGAGTCCACATTTGTTGTGGTTAAAGATCCAGTGTTTCCCCTAGGTTTACAGTTTTGAGGAGCGACACCAACACAAGGAGTCAAAAATTAACATTTATTTTGATATCTTTTTATCCACAAAGTGTGCTTTTGTGAGCTTTTGTCACTGCAGTGTATCTTTCTGGGCTTCTGGAAGAACATTTCAAGTACACTACTAGTACATTGATATTAGTACTTACAAAATAAAGTATACTTTTATACTTGACCTTTACTTAAGTATACTTCTTTTTCCTAAGGGTGTATTTACGGGCTTACTAAGATCAGTCTTGTACACTCAGGGGGAGTATTGCCGCTCTGACAGCCAAGTTGTGTCAGCTAGGGATGCTCCGATCAGGATTTTTGCAGCCTATACAGAGTACCGATTTCTTGTCATGGTGATCGGCTGATACTGAGTACCGATTCTGATGCTTCAAGCTTTATAATGCATTAAGCACATTTTCCCTCTAAGTATGAACCTTAAAAGAAGATCTTGCCTTACCTAAGAGAATAAATCAATGATGCTGCATATAATACCTTAAACACGTCTCTTATAACCATTTAGGTGTGAACTTGTCATGGCCAGAAGCAGCTTTACAGAAAATAATTCATCCATTCATTTGACTTCGGCTTAGTCCCTTATTTATCAGGGGTCGCCGCAGCGGAATGAACCGCCACAGAAAATAATATAACACGGATATAAAAATTGTTAAGAAAAATTACAAACAATGCAATTTGGAAACACTGCAAATGATGAGAGAAGAATTCAACATTTCTGGATAACATTTACACATTTGATGGATAAGTTAAAATGCACACCTATCAATCTAATACTTCTTTACTAATAGAAAATAGGCCTATAAACTGTTTATTGCAATAAGTATATTACAAGAAGTTATATTATTAAATATTCATGCTAAAAAATAAATTAAGTTTTATTCATCTAATAATTCCAGCCAGCTTTTAGTGAACTTGCAATATTGTCAAAAACACAGAACTTTCAGTTGTTATATGTAAAAAGGCCTAAATACATGCAAGACCATTCAAATATTTTGCTTGTCTCCAACTATTGACAGCAGATCACTCAATGAGAGAGAGGGAGATGTGCACTCGCGATATCTTTACTGCTCTATTCATTCAATCTAAGAAATGCAATGCTTAAACCATCACTGTGCTTCTCGCGATCTGTTCTCTTGCTCGTTCACTCTCGTTGCCATGATTTTCGGGGATCACGAAGCCGGTATAAATTTGCGGAAGACTCGCGGAGCTTCCGGGAGAGGTCATAAGGTTGGACGAGACACTAGATAGGGGCGATCGCATCACAGCAGCTCAAAACACTGGAAATAAATGGCTGCACTTGCAACAAAGAGAACATCACTCGCGCAAGTCGCGCCAATAGACTGTATAAACAGGTCGCACCGCATCTGTATATATTTTAGCTGCCGTGACGCGAGCGCATCGATCGCTCACGCCCCCACACATCATTTACCTGTGATGTGGCTGCTGTAGGCTATGCATAATATACGGGAGCGCACGTGAGTCTTCGGTCCTGTCAGATTTGGCGCGCACTCGCATACAATCGCAGTGTCTGTGTGAAACTCCACCGTGCGCGGTTCAGATAGCAGAAATTTGTAAAAGCGCGACCATGTAGAGAAAAAAATTACATGCTGTTGTGTAAATAAGATATCACATACAGCTATTTAGCTTGTTTATTAAAAAAAGTTTTTGAACAGGCGCTATATAAAAAATACAACTAACTTGACTCCAAGGGGGGGCGGGAAAAGCCGTTGGGAGGGCTCTATCAGTGTGCCAAAGTTTGCGCAAATGCCGCAAACGGTTCATAGGGCTGCCATAGACTCCCAGAGCGGAAGAAGAAAAAGAAGCCGGAAAAAGAAACCTTCGGTGCTTGGCCCCTAAAAATAATAATAATAATAATAATAAAGAAAACCTACAAAAGCAAAAGGGGCATTATGCACCTACATCCAAGCATACTATGGACCTGAACAATGCAGTGTGGTGTTCTATGGGGAAAAGTTGTTGTTTTTTACCCAGACATTTAAAAAGAACTTATTTTAGAAAAGTAATCCCAATATTGTGATACAGTGAAACTGTGATATTTTTATCCATGGTTATCATACCGTCAGAATCTTATACCAGTCCATGCATAGCCTACAGCTAACCCACACCTAAAGGCTGATTTATACTTCTGCGTCAAGCGCACCCGTATGGTCTGGTGCAGCCTCCGTGCGGTCGCATAGCCCTCGCCGTGGCTAAGCAAACGCTGACGGGCACTTCTCGCAAAATGTAACTACACGTCGCAACGACGCATAGCGCAAGCTCTGTGATTGGTCGGCTTGGTAGCAGTGATGAGTGTGGCCGGTGCTGAGAGCCGCAAGCCCTATGGAGCGAGTGTTTACAAGTGTCGAGTCCCGTGAAGGAGCTCCAGATGGAAACTTTTGTTTTGTGTTTACCTTATGATTAAAGTTGTTGCATGTCCACCGGTTCCCGTCTCTGAATAAGAAAAAACAAAACACCAGCAACGAAACTAGACACAGAGGAACATAAAAACCTACTGCCAGCTAGCATTTGGGAAGTGTTGTTTATACAGCGCACAGAAGTATAAATGCACGGCTATGCGCAAGGCAGGCGCCATGGGTCACGGCGATAACTCGACGCAGAAGTATAAACCAGCCTTAACCCCAACCCTGTGATGTCACTTGCAGTGAAAGTGAAGAGGATTCAATTTAAATTTAAATGGTGGCAGGGATTCACACCAATGGGGGCAGTCGTGGCCTGGTGGTTAGAGTGTTGGACTCGTGAT
>CAIGQV010012515.1:0-11764 GCA_903798115.1 Danio jaintianensis
CTTCGGATCACGAGTCCAACACTCTAACCACCAGGCCACGACTTTAATGTTACTGAACATTAAACACGGGAACATATTACTCCATCTTTGATCTCTTTACACTGATGTCCGGTTCAGTATAGAATTGGTTTTAAGTTTCTTTTAAATTCTTACCTTATCCTGTACCCTGTATTCTTACTTTTTACCTGTATCCAAGCTGCTAATTGAATATCAGCGTGAAAGAACAATGAGATCATTAGCTCAAAATCTCCTAAAAACACCAAGGACTAAGTTAACGCAGAGAGGAGACTGTACTTTCTCTGTAGTGGCGAGAGAGATCAGTGGCACCAAGACTATAGGACAGCTTATGTGTATAGGTCAGAAATGCTGACTTTATAAATGTTTTTTTTTCTTTTCTTTTTTTAAATGCAGTTAAAGACATACCATTTGCTGTGGCATATTCTTCTTGAGAGGTTTTATCTTTGTTGTTGTTATTAATTATGTAGCACACTTTGGTCAACGTGTTGTTTTAATAGTGCTAATAAGTTTGACCTTGACTTTGATGTTAGGAAAGAGTATGTCTGGCTGTTATAGGGTATATACATATTAATTATACAATATTAAATATAATAAATTATATAGTACTGCATATTAAATAACACAAAAACTATTTGTTTGATAATACAAAACAAAATATTTGATATTAAGAAGAAAGAAATATATATATATATTTTTTACAATTTTAAAGGTGTACAGTATAAACCAGAGAGGTTGAATTTTTTTACCTTGTTAAGTCTTTGGAAGAATTTGCTTTTAATGTGCAATTTAGCAAATGTTTCTGTTTATTTTTCATAAAGGTCCCCTGAGGTGCTTTGAAACAACATTGTTCTGAGAATTGAAATAATTTCAACTGAAACAAATCAGTATGGGACATTTTGAGCAGCTATGTTTTACAATAGCAGTAGCATTTTTTTCTCAGCTCAGGCAAAGTTGTTGAGCTTTATAAAGCTGCGTTTGACAGCTTCTGTTAAGCTAATGTGATGGTCTTGCCTGGGCTGTCTTTTTACTGTACAATGGAGACAGCTGTGTAAATAGTTTATGGTTCACAAAGAAAATAACCGTTTCCACAGCAATGCTTCGTTAACTCTGCTCTGTTTTATTTAAAACAGTTTTATATTTTTTATCATGCCAATTCAATTGTTTTTAACCTTTTTTTTTGATCGTATAGTGTTTCAGTTTCTTTTCTTTTTTTAACAGTCTAAATATACAAAACATAACACTTTGAATTAATTATAAATGACAAATAAATGAATGACAATCCTCAGTGTACAATTATTGAGCAGTACAGAGCAATGCAATTAAACTCAAAAAGAAGGTAGTATGGATATCTGCAGTCTGGAGCATTGGGCGTGGCTAAAGGTAGGGGCGTGGCACAAGGTTTTTTCATTGGTCTTTTTTTTTTTTCGGTAGGGGCGTGGAAAAAGGTTTTTCATGCCGAAAGTGCGATATGCACACCAATATAGCAGCATTTTTTATGACATTGTATAACAATAATTAATATTTTTACAGTACTGTGACGGTTGGGTTTAGGGTTGGGGTGGGGGTAGACGTTAGAAAATACAATTTATTTGGCAATTTAATAGACTCGCTTGTTTAGTGTAAAGGTGGACTGGTGTTTAGAATAAAGAATAAAGACGCCCCTTACCTTTTGGCACCCCTACCTTTTTCCACGCCTATTTCTCCAGACTGCAGTTACCTCCTTCTCAAAAGAAGGGAAACATCCCCACCTAGCGGAGAAATTTAGCTCATTGTGAATCAAAAAGAATAACAAACATAAAAAAATTTAACAACATACCTGTACAATGGTGACAGCATGTGTAAATAGTTTCTGGTTCATAAAGAAAATAACCATTTCTATATAAAACACAAGACAGCACACAAATTGATTACGATCAGGCCTCGTTATATTAACATATTATAACTCAAGATTGAGCAACACACTCGACGCCAAACATAACTTAACAATGTCCCAACATCGTCATTGAAACGTTCAGTCGTGCGACTTAATGCTTCATTAACTCTGCTGTGGGCGGTCTCTACTCCACATGTTTATTACACCACATACACTGTAGATGGCGCTGTCCCCATTTAAGCAATAATTTAACACACTTCTTTATTCTGTTACACTAATGTGAAACCAGGGCTGGGTTCAGCCTACACAAACTGTTGCAAGAAATGCTGTGACCTGTTGCTCCACCGATGTATCATCATGCTGGTTCATCTCCGCTGCATCCTGCATTGTCACCGCTCGCGCATGTGGGGTTTGATTTCTAATAGACCCTTTTCACAATGACGTCACTTCACTTTCCCCTATCGGCAACGCAGTGTATTTTTAGTTCCGGTTTACCTTTGAATGAATGGCAGACTTCTCTGGAAAATTTACAAATAAAAATATTAACATTGCACGATCCGATTTAAGACTATTATTGGTATTGGGCATGTGTCTAAATGTTTCTCTTTCAATACTAAACTGCTTTCTGAGTTTGAAAATTATTTTTTAAGTTATTAAGAATAGGAATAAGCTATTGTTTATCAAGGAAAGCATATGTTTGCAACCTTTTCACTTATTAAGTTTATTTCCTCAAAAATGGATTTATTTTTACTTTAATGCTGCTCTGAATATAAATTTATATTATCTGTTATATGTAAATGTTTCAGCATGAGTACAATTCTTTTTTAAATCTTCACATATGCCTGGTAAGTATGTCTATAAATGCAACCAGTTTCATCATTTATTATTTACTGATCTATTAATGTTTTGTTCAGTTTCTCCATTTGAATGAATACATTGTTCTACAGCCACCTTTTGGGTGGATTTAATTTGATATCTGTACTACTTTTTAATTAATAATATTACAAATATACTCATAATCTAATAATACTGAATTAAAACGCAGTCTGCTTGGTGTTATTTTTGCAATTGTAAATTTTTATAATGATTTCGTTTCATTAGTAAGAGTCACAACACTGTTATTCTATTTCATTTAATTTGAATATTAAACAGACATAAATGTTTTATGTTCATGAATAAAATATCTATATAGAAAAAAATGTCAGAGAACTAAGCAGTAGAATGTGAATAATATGAATGTGTTTGTGAATCAGCTGTCCACAGTAAACAACCACAGTAAAACACCCCCAGTTTTATTTATTACTTATTCTTCAGTACACAAAAAAATAATAAAAATAAATCTGACATAAAAAAAATTTCAGCACCCGTGTAAACATCTGAAAACTTTATTTGACAAATACTGACAAGTACATACCAACTTCATCTGCAGTAAAGAGAGCAACACAAAGCAGTCTGTTTAAAGTCCCATTTTCTTGGTTCAAGCAAAAATCTGGATGATCTGTAAGTTTTTTTTTTTAAATGTCAGATGTCTCACCTTCAATGCAGACCACAAAAAACAGTCGTAGTCACAGTCTAACCATATCTGTAGTGAATATACAGCTGACTGGGTGAGTTCTCTATGGGGAGTTCTGTGTAGGCGGAAGGAATGATACACTGCGTGGCGTGAAACCGGACACCGCATGACGTCATGTGAAAAGGGTCTATCCAGTGACCACGACTTCATTCATTCTGGTAAATTGCTCCAGATAAGCTACACGGTTTTCTAGTAACAGAATCCGCTTGTCTTTCTCAATGTTTTGTAGCCTCAAGGCTTTTACTTCCTCCACCAAGCCCATGATCATCTTTTGCTGTTTTCCAACAACAGAAACTTCCTCTGTCAACATATCGAGCAACAGCTTGATACCTTCAAACTCCTCCATCTGAACGTAAAGCTTTTTTGGTGGCATGTCGTCTTTTTGTTATTAACGTTATTTGTTTATTTTTGCAGCACAACCTCAGCACGTGCCAGCACACGCTCGCTCTACTGGAATTGTTTTCTTCAGCTGTGTTCACCCTGTTCGGATGATGCAAGCTTTTGTTTATGCATCCCAGCTGAAAAGTCAGATTTTCAGAGCCTGTTGATATCATATAATTATGTGTTTAAATTTAATATGACCCCCCTAATTAACCCTTGAACCCCGCTGAAGGACACCAAAACAACAGGTGTGGGGGGGGGGGGGGGGGGCCAACTCTTTAAGCAGTGGAAATAGCTAGCTGATCTGTGTCTTAAATAATAACATTAACAAGAAAAATAAAGAAATAAATATAATACAAATATACATTTGACCACCTCTATAACGATTCATACCATTGTGAATGCACGATCGCGCCCAGCAGCCTCATTACACAGGAAAATATTCGGTCGGCGGTCTGAATCTAGAATCTGAACAACAGCAGATCTATCCTACACCGTAAGTGTTCAAAAGGCACTTTTCTTGAAAAAATATGGGTGTTTTTATCTACATATAGCCAGGGCCGGAGTAACATAAGGGCTAGGTGGGGCTGAAGCCCCAGGGCCCACGGAAAAAGGGGGCCCTTGATTGGCTGAAGAATTAATTTGCGCTATGACGTGGGAAATGCCTCTTTGCGTTATGCTTTCTCTCATCGATAATGTGAAGTATTCCTTTCGGTTCACTGCTGTTCAAAAACAGTGACACCGGCAGGGCCGGATTTACATAAGGGCTAGGTGGGGCTGAAGCCCCAGGGCCCACGGAAGAAGGGCCCAATCAAGAATCAAATAGCCTACACAAGCAGTTATCAAAATATCCATAGTTGCAGGGTAAAATACAAGTAAATACACTTGGTTATGCTTTACAGTAAGTCTAACTGAACTAGTTAGAAAGCAAACTTTTTTTTATGAATGTTTACTTTGCCCCTTTTATGAAAATGAAAGTAATAATATGGAGCAATGAAATATTGGTGCTGGCTTTCATCAGACAATATATCTGATGCAAATAAATAAAATAAAATAAGGATGCTAGCTTTCTGTAACTCAGAAGACCACAATATTTTGGATATTAGAAGCATGGATTTTAAAGATATCCTATCATTAGGGATTTATGGTTAGCTAAAGTTCTAAAGAAAAGTTTTAAAGGTAAACCCCTATTCAAAGTATTTATTATAAAGCACTAAATTAGGAAGTATTGCAAATGTTTTTTTGTTTTGCTGATTTTTGCAGCCTGTTTGAACTTTAAGGTTCATATTATTCATTCATTCATTCATTTTTGGCTTAGTCCCTTTATTAATCTGGGGTCGCCACAGCGGAATGAACTGCCAACTTATCCAGCATATGTTTTACGCAGCGGATGCCCTTCCAGGTGCAACCCATCACTGGGAAACATCCATACACACTCATTCACATACACTACCCAGCCGAGGCTCGAACCAGCGACCCTCTTGCTGTGAGGCGAACGTGCTACCAACTGCTACTTGCAGGCCTATTATAATAAAATAGAAAAATATATATAATAATCAAATATAAATCAAATGGTGGAAAATTAGATAATAATATTAATTAGTATATTATTAATAATAATAACAATAATAATAACAACTATATATATATTTGAGGTAAAAAAAAAAAATGAAAAGGGGCCCTTGGATTAGCTGTAGCCCCAGGGCCCAATGTGTTCTTAATCCGGCCCTGCATATAGCCTAATGTACCTAAAATTAAACTCACATCTGCTTTAATAGACGCCTATTCTCGCACATGGAAGTTAAAAGCACAATCTTTCATGATACATTTATTGGTGCAAGAATGCAAACATCTCAACTTTTGGCGAAATTAGCCAATTATATAGATATTAGAATAGATTTTTTGGAGAATCACATGTCTGCAGGGTCCTTGAAAATGCTTGACTTTGAATCTATTTTAATAAATAAACAAGAAATCTTTGAGCGAGTCATTCATAGTGAGTCACTTAATTCATTTATAAATGAGCCGTTTTGAACGAATCCGAATGAACAATTTAGTGACAAAAACTAGAGAATTGGCGCCACCTATTGGAGATTTTGGTTTCAATTTAGTGTAGCCTGTAATAAAAAAAAAAGTAGTTTAATATATATATAAAATATATATAATTTTTTTTTATATACAAATTTGGTAAAGTCAGCGAAAATGGGCCACGTTTTGGTAAATGACTGATAATACCTTTAAAAAAGCTAAGCATGAGATCTTATGATATTTGTATAAATTAACATAGGTCTCTTAAATATATATATATATATATACATATTTTAAATGTGAAAAAATGCAATAGTTTTTAAATTCTGAAAGTTGAAGTATCGAAAAATATGTTTTTATATTCAGCATTTGAAAAAATCAGATGATTAAAATAAATATAAATTTAAAGTGAAATATGACATCTAAGATGTGAATAGATCATTTTATTGTTGCAGCATTATATTGTTGATAATGGGCTTTGGGCAAACATACAATTAAAATTTTCCTTAGAATACTAGGATACTGTAAGCTATGCTATACTATAACGTTAGAATATTATAACGAATAACATCTCACATAATTTGAGTGTGCATTTAAATATATAATTTACCACAGTTGTAAAGTGCTGGAACAGTTTGAAAAATGCACCTGGAAAGTGCTTGAAAAGTCCTTAAATTTGACTTTGGAAAAGATGAAATAACCCATCAGAGGTTACTCTATAGGTCAGAATCAGCTCATTATCCCTCAAAACAGAGAAAACTTAAATAAGTTTGATAACCAATAAGATGTAATTGAAGTAAATATATGAATTTGGTTCACTGAAGCATGCATATTTATTTAAACAAACTACTGAAAATTGGTAACCCCCCCGATACTCAATGTATAATTCGCACCCTTATAGTCACTCTCACTCCTTGCCATCCAGAATAAAATATCTCAATAAACATCCCAATAAAGGGAAGGGAAAGTGGAAACTAAATATTGTGATCCAAAATTTGTCTCGCATTTCAGGATGAAAAGATAAACATTTCAGATGAAGGATAATCCACTTATTATTTTTTTTATTATTGCGAGTATTAGGTAATATATTATCATCACTGTAGTTAGATTTATACTTGTGCTTTTATTAATTCAGTTATTTTGTCTTTTATTCATTCATTCATTCATTCATTCATTTTCTTTTCGGCTTAGTCCCTTTATTAATCTGGGGTCGCCACAGCGGGATGAACCGCCAACTTATCCAGCATATGTTTTATGCAGCGGATGCCCTTCCAGCTGCAACCCATCACTGGGAAACATTCATACACACTCATTCACACACATACACTACGGACAATTTTAGCTTACCCAATTCACCTATACCGCATGTCTTTGGACTTGTGGGGGAAACCGGAGCACCCGGAGGAAACCAACGCGAACACGGGGAGAACATGCAAACTCCACACAGAAATGCCAACTGACCCAGCCGAGGCTCGAACCAGCGACCTTCTTGCTGTGAGGCGAACGTGCTACCCACTGCGCCACCGCGTTGCCTATTTTGTCTTTTATGTAAGTAAATATGCAAACAGTATACTTGCTCTTGTACCCACTCTCTCTTCAATACCACATATTTTATATACATGTTGCTGCTGATTGGGCTGACATTTCTTAACACTCCACAAACAAGAGTAAACGTAACATGTCGTTCAACCCGGGAACCTGAGCAAAAACTCAAACCAATGGAAAACATACACTGTCAAATATGTTTATCCCCTTAGAGCACAATGTGTCAGTTTTAGCATATTTTTATAATGTAGTAGGTGAAGCCACACGTCAGATTCCAGAGAGAATTTGATGATTGGAATATTAAGAAGCTGAAGTAGGCTACAGATTGATGTCATCAAAATGCACAGTTCTAAATATGAAAGCTGATTATTCTGTTAATGCAAAATAGAATCAATTATTCTAAACAATGCAAAATAATAATTAAATGAATAAATAAATAAATTTAACGAGGACGCATTGTGTTTTAATCCTAAAAAATAAATGTATTAATACTAATTTTAAAATAAATGTTCTTACGGGGATCATCCCCTGTCTATAATATTCATGTGTCCAGACTGTTAAAATGATAATATAATTTGTAAACAAAAAAGAAAAGAAAATGCACGAGACCCATGGCAGTGTTTTGTTTTTGTTTTGTTTTTGTTCCAGCAGGCGGCGCTATATGTCGTTTTCAAGATCAGACCAAGGAACGTTCCTATTATGGGTCCTTATATCCCTCTTGTGAAAGCACAAATCCTACTATGGCATGGCTTACGTCATGAATAGTAAATACGTAACGTGACGCAACCCCACCCCATTTGCTGACGGACAGGCAAAGAACGCTCCTGGATCTGCGAACCAACCAAATTGCCTTTCTACTTGGTAGGGTTTACCAAGGGTTTACGTGACAGACGGCCCACGAAAGTTACCAAGCTACGTCGGCGTGACCTTATTAATATTCATGATATAGCCTTCCTCATAGTGCGATTTGTAATTACGCGACCCTCCCACACTCTCATTCTCCGTTCATCGGCTGTCCTCAGCATCCCCTCTGTGATGATGGCGTGTGTGGATGCTGTTAATGCGGCGGTGCCTGGGGCCTAACCCAACCGGTTACCGGGAAACTCAAGAAGCGAGGACGTGCGGTGCTGGGCATTATGAGCCTTACCTTTAACGGCCGGCTACCGGATCACTGCTGTATCTCATGTCAGCGTGTTTGTTCGCGTGAAACCAAGGAATGAAGTGCTGCAACCATGATGCAAGGTAAAAATCCACTTTGGGCCCTTCAATTCACCGATGTCAGTTGATATGATTTATTAGCGTGATAACATTCCTTTCACGGCTGTACAGTGACGTTACGTGAAATCCAAACGCAGTACACGCTTGCTTTAGTGACTGTCTCCTTGAAGGAGGTGAAGGATTATGTGTCTCACGTTGTATGGCCAGTGAGCATATTTGCACCATGACTCAAACGTCACGATGGCACATTTACATTTAGGTTTTCAAGTGATTAGATGTACACTCAAGGAGTATAAAACATATAAATTAGTTATCACTGTGTTTGGGTGCCTTTGCTCTGTGGTCCCGCCATCATGATATTTTAGGTGACTTCATACCTTGATTTAAGGGAATAGTTCACCTTTAAATTAAAATTCTGTTATCATTTGCAGTCAGGGCACTCATCAATCATAAGACATAGTAGTCTGTTTTCTTTAGTAGAACATTAAAGAAGATATTTAACTTGAAACCACGGTCCTTGGTGATTCGTGAGCACCAGCACTTTGAGATTTAAAATAAACAAGTAAATAAAGACAGAAATATACCTATGGCTACTCCATTAAAACCTTCAACAAAACTGACTATTACAGAATCTGAACATTATTAAAAACATTCTCATTGTAATCTAGAGCCCCAACAAAGTCTTGACTGCATTCACAACAGTCCAAATCATCAATATTGCCTGGAACCATGGCTATTCATTTTGTTTTAGTTGTATTTGTTTTTAACTCTCGAAGTTCCAGTTGCCATTGACTACCTTTTATTAAAGGGATAGTTCACCCCAAAATGGAAATTTTCAAATCATTTACTACATACACAAAACAAGATATTCTGAAGAATGATTGATCATCCAATACTGTATGGTGGGAACAAAAAAATACTATGGAAATCAATAGCTTTTTCCCCAACATTCTTCAGTATGTATTTCTTTGTGTTCAATGCAAGAAATTCAAACAGTTTTGGAACACGTGGAGGTTGAGTATACAATGACAGAATTTTAATTTTTGGGGGAGCCTATCCCTTTTGTTTTATAGGATCAAAATCCCGCCAAATGTATTGCGGTCACGGATAGAAAAATAATGAGCCTAAATGAAAAAATTGACATCATGTGTACAATTATAACACGCAAACACTATCAAAAACTGACTGCAGATTAAAATACAATGAGGTCACGTACCAAACCGTGAGTGTGAATCAAAAAAGAAAATGTATTTATAATTGCAAAACTTTGAATTCAAAGTTTTCCTAATTGCAAACAAAATCAGTTTTTCCGCTCATATATGAATGTATTGTGTGCTTATGGTCATTTCTCCCTTGCTCTTGTTCCCACATTCTGCACTTGCGTTTCCAAAATATTTATTTTCATTTAAATCAAGGGCGAGCTTCATCGTCATCATCAAGATTGACACTTGTTCCTCTAGCCAATGAGACAAAGGGACTACTTGTGGCTGCCCAGTGTAGCAAGTGGCTGATGCATTTGTTTTCAGGAGTGTGTATGATAAGAGTTACCACAAAATATTAAGCAGCACAACTGATTTCAGTATTGTTGATAGTAATAAATGTGTCTTCAGCATCAAATCAGCATATCAGAACGACTTCTTAAGGATCATGCAACAATGAATACCGGAGAGACCTTTTGAAATATGTTATAATTAAAAAGTATATCTTTCATAACACTAGTTTAAGTACCAGTTCTCACTGTTAATTAGTGGCTTAGTTTTACCTGCGTATTATAGAGATACTGGCTGTTTATTAGTGCTTCTAAAGTATGATCTTATTCTACATCCCTAATCCTACCCAATGCCTAAACCTAACTACTACCTTAGTAACTATTAATAAGCAGCAGATTAGGAGTTTATTAAGCTAAAAGGCATTGTTAATGGTTTGTTAATAATGACAACATTTAAAAATCTTGCTGAAGCTTAATACGAGCTTTGATTCTCAAAGCCTGTCTGAATCAACTTAATCTTAAATGTGCAAGTTTTGAGTAAAGTTGTTCTCTCGTGACCACTGATGTATGCTGATTAGAGATTTTGTCTGGACAGATCCAATTCATTTGAATTTACTGACAGTGGTTTTTAGTGGAATTATCAAACAAACATCTTAAATTTTGTGTCTTTCAAGTAATTTAGGACACTTACAGTGTTGTGTGCATGTTGTACAGAATCGGCATTTGTATTTGTTTCATGTACACAACATTTTAAACTCCAATCCACATTGAAATCGGTTAATCGGAAAAAGCAATCATTACATTTCTATCACATTTTGAGTTCTATAGAGAAATACAGGGAATCACTGTATTTTTTAAATCTACTCTTACCAAACTCATTTTCTTTTGACATTGTAGGGTTTAAGTGTTTAGTGAGCAAGTGGAAAGCAGTTTCATCTCCTCAAAAAGAAAGAAAAAAAAAGTTTCATCTCCTCATATTTGTTTTTTGGAGTAACGTGACTTAATTGCTTGCTATACTATACTATACTTTTGAAGACTAGAAGCATGATGGGTAAACACACAGCTAAAGGCTTTAACACTTGCGCAGAAGGCCCCAAGCTCTCCCCCGTATGCCTTCACGCCAAGATCTTCAGGCTGTAAATTTTTGTGCTTTGTCTATGTAATATCATCAGTTATGCCATAGGGTCGATTGCTTCTGTCTTAAAGTAAACAGACAGATTGAGATAGTATTGAAAGATAAGCATTTTATCTCGCTTATATTTTGATAATGTTACCCTTTCACTAAATGATTGCATGTCCTCGTTTTGGTCATTCAGGTCAAACATGCTGTAAATCCCTGGATAGTTGCCATCATACAAAAAAAAAAAAAAAAGTCAAATTAATTGTTGAATTAAGTCTTATAATTTGGTCATGGGGAATTTTTTTTTTATGTATTTCTTTTTTAAATTTTTTAGTAGCTAATTTTGAAATATTTATGTGAGTTGTCACTCCCTTGGCCACTGAATTCAGCATTTGTTTCAGTTCTCAACTTTCGCTTTGCATTTAGATTTTTCTTTTGATAACAAAAAGTAACAAAAATCAACTTTGGCACTTTGGATTTTGCAAATGTATATATCAGAAAGCACTACAAGCTACTTTG
>CAIGQV010012528.1:0-21596 GCA_903798115.1 Danio jaintianensis
ATCACGAGTCCAACACTCTAACCACCAGGCCACGACTGCCCCATATGTTCTGCCTTTACCTCCCTGTTGTGTGTATCTTGCTGCTTCCTGACATAGGTACATGTCTAATCAAATGCTTAATTAATTAAAATTGGATTCTGTCAATAATAAGCACTTACCTAAAGCTAAAATAAATGTCATTCCTCTAAACAAACCTTCATATCGATCTGAATTGTATGTGTAAAAACACCTGTAGATTGTTTAACAGATGTGTTCCGCTGCTTCAAGAGCCTATAGAAACAACTGTGGAAGACTACTTTTAAACAGAAATTAGCCAAATATTTACACATTTACTGCTGGTCTGTTTCCAGAGCATTAACAGTACCGGAAACCTTTTTCTCTGGCCTTTTATAGTAGGTAAAAGTTAGCATAATCTGTGCTGACATTGTCTGTGATGATATAGAGATGGCACCTTCAGATGGGGAAAAAGCACTGAAAAGCTCTGGTAATAATAATTTACCCCACATCTCCATCTAAAGATATTCCCATTCTAACAGAGATTATACAGGGTGACCGGAAGTCCTCTTTTTTTCCAAACATGTCCTATTTTTGAGATATTTTTTTTTTTCTAAATCTCTGAAAATGTCCAGAATTAGTCATCATTAATTAATAGGTTGTGGAGGACACTTATAGAAATGTTTGCTACGTCTTGTTGCAGGCCAGACCAGTCAGTCACGTATTTATAGACATTAGCCAGTGATTATCAATCCCTCAGCACTAACACTACAGCTGAGAGAAAGAGAGAGAGAGAGCTGCAGCTTATACCTGCAGTGCTGCACATGGCTCCTCAGTAGAGTAAAAGCAAACGGGAAATAGTGGATCTTTTTTTCTTTTTTTAAATTTCAACACATTATTTTTTTAATTTTACTTTACCCTATTAAAAAAGAAAACTTGTGATGTAAAAAGTGTTCAATGCACAAAAAATTATTTGTTTGTTAATATTCTGTTGTTGTCCAAAAGTCTATGTAAACAATGTTATTACTTCATATATTACTTCTAGTTACTTTAAGTTCAGTAACTCAGTTACATGGTTGTGAATGCAGTCTTCAACATATTTACAGCCTACAAAGATCATGTTTGTCATAGTAGTATTTCCATAGTGTTAAGATAAATCACCTTTTTCCATAGGGCTTTTTACAGTACAGAGTGCTTTAATACAGCTTTACAGCGGTAACAGGAAAATGATGCATTGTTTGTGAATTTTGTCATTGTTCAGCAATAAGCTGATTCAATTCAACTGTAAAAATATGTCAGGTATCAATTTTTACTTATTTACTTAGAAACCATCATGTAATAGTGTCAGTGAAGTGTGATCAATAGTTTAATAAGTGTCTCAAGCAATGTCATTTATCATTTAGTGTAATAAGTTGTGATATAGTGTCAGACATGAAGTTTTGATAAAGTCTGTCAGACTCCTGCAGAGTGAAAACAGTGCTCAGGACGCCCCGTACAGTGAACCTGCCCTTCCATCTTTAAGGGTGCACTCACACTTTGCTATCCAAACTGTGCCTGGGCACGTTTCCCGGTTTGTTTGACAAGTGTGAGTGCTCTGAATCGGGCCCAGACGCGGTTCAGATGGCCGGCCCTGGCCCGGTTGGAAGAGGTGTGTCAGAGCGCGGTTCGGTTGGGTTTTGGCGCGGTACGCTGGTAGTGTGAGCGCAAAGCGGGCCTGATCCCGAAACTGAAGACGTGAAGTCACCTTTAAGGGACTGTTTCATATGGATTTATTAATCGTTCTTACTGTTCAATGAACTCGAACTGTCATAGTTTATTAAAGACACAAACCCCTCACTGCACGTCAGCTGCACCTTCAGCAAACCTCCTAATACCTGCAGCACGATGACAGAAACGTGCTCCAAAGGCAAAATGCAGTGTGAGTGCAGGCCGAGGGGGAGAGGGGGGACAACCGTGCTTCAGCATGGTTCAAGGCAACTGTACCTAGTGTGAGTACGCCCTTAGTCTCACACATCACCAGTGATTCGTGTCTTTTGTGACAGATAGGTAGAGGACAATTTTGGGCCACCACCAGATATAAAATGATGCACAATAAAAAGTTGGAACCTTAAATGAACTATATATATCTGACAACACATTAATATTTTGACTTTTAAAATGATAAAACATACAAATAATTTAACATGTAACCCCTAACCCCCTATATAAGTATAACTCATATATCTTTATAAGTAGTGGTGTAGCTTTGTTTATTATATACAAACCTTGCTCTGTACTGTTGTAATGCTAAGACCTGACAGTGCACTTTTTGTGAGTTTATTTTAGTAAGTTGTTTCTTTGTACTTATTTGAAAGTCACTTAGATAAAAGTGTCTGCTAAATACCTAAATTTTAATATAATATAGTAATTGTCTTAGTGTTTTGGCATTTAAGTTAACTAATAATGATGGTTATTATTACTATTATTATTACTATTATTATTATTTTAACAATAATAATTTTAAAAAGCTTTCTTTCATTGTAACTGATGCATTGTAGTGTTAATTTAAGTAAAACAGTAGTTGTATGGTTAATATGAGCTTCAATGAACAAGTAATGCTTTAAACACTGGAGAGTATCATGAAGCAAGCTCTTCAATTAGGCCATGAGTGTGTGCGCTGCCCATCCCCCACTGCGGGCTTAATTGAAGGCCACGCCCACCCCTCCCCCACCGCACCTGCAGCTCAGAGTCTGACTGAGTTCATTAGGTCAGAAAATGGATCTGGAAAGATTGAAAAGAAGAATGGAGCGACTGCGATCCCACCACAACAAATGTGAAGCGTCTGCATTAAAGGTAAGACTTTTAAAATTAATTTCACTCATTTGAATTATTTATTACGCCAGTTTGGTGATTGTGTAGGCAAAATCTGATGTTTTTAATGGCTCGGCCTCTCATTAACTCATCTGGCACAACATGTTTATATCATTTTGGCTTAAATATCAGTTAAGACTTAATCAATATGACTCTATAACATTTTTATATTCATATTTATATTCATTAAGAATGGGGATTTCTTGTGGTAATTTTAATGTTAGTTTAATGTAGCAGTAGGCCAATATGTTTATTGGTAAATTAACATCAAGTAAAGGTTTATATATATCTGTAAGTGTTTGGTGTCTCTCTAATTTGCGTGCTTGGCCTGTTGTTTGGGCCTGATGTTAGTAAGTTTAGAGAGGGGGGAGGGGGAGGGGTGCGGTGGCGCCTCTGGAACTCAGGAGCACTGTGTAGTTCAGGGAGGGGGAGAATATCACTATACACCTGCATGCCATATTACACTGCTTTATCTTTAAACTCATGAGCTTTTTCATGTAGATTACTGATGCTGAAACATTATAAAGTGCTGTAAAACATGTCCAGTAGTACTATATAGCTTGCTAATTGTAGTCTTTAGCTAGATTTAATAAATGTATATCATTACTAATATATAAAATATATACTTTTTCAATCTTCTGTTTGGTAAACAGGTACTGGGAGCAAGGATGTGCACCACGGAAGCAGAGAATTGCACCATAGAAACAAAGTCAGCAGAGGTATGCACCTTTACACAATCTTTCAGTAGTCTTTAGTAATTAAGGTGTAATAAGAGGCAATTTTCTAAATAAATAATACAAAGTGATATCATAATACAAATAAATTTAAATATAGTTTTTTAATATTAAATCATTATAAAAATGAGGGATTTTTTAAAACCAGCGTGAGTCTTTGTGATTTAAAATTCCTTTATTTAATATATGAATTTATTTCAGCATTTATATATTTACTTATGTAAAACACATAATTAAATAAATAAATAAATAAATGTATACATTAATAAATAATTAATATTCTTATTTATCTTCAGTTATTGTGGCTGCACGGTGGCGCAGTGGGTAGCACGTTCGCCTCACAGCAAGAAGGTCGCTGGTTCGAGTCTCGGCTGGGTCAGTTGGCGTTTCTGTGTGGAGTTTGCATGTTCTCCCTGTGTTGGCGTGGGTTTCCTCCGGGTGCTCCGGTTTCCCCCACAAGTCCAAACACATGCGGTACAGGTGAATTGGGTAAGCTAAATTGTCCGTAGTGTATGTGTGTGAATGGGTGTGTATGGATGTTTCCCAGTGATGGGTTGCAGCTGGAAGGGCATCCGCTGTGTAAAACATATGCTGGATAAGTTGGCGGTTCATTCCGCTGTGGTGACCCCAGATTAATAAAGGGACTAACCCGAAAAGAAAATGAATGAATGAATCTTCAGTTATTTATATTTATTCATGTATTTTCACTTATATTATGTATTTCATTCTTTCTTTATTCATTTATTTCCACATTTATATATTTATTCATTTATTTGAGACACTCTCTGAAAACCTGCCTAAAGTCTTTTTTGTGATTCGCTGTTTTTGGTATAAAATCATTTTACGCCATGTAAAAAATGTTCTATGAAAATATAACCTTGATTTTTTTTTAAAGATTGACTGAGTTAGGCCATGTAAAAAATGCTTAGTTTCAGACTCAGAAAATCATCTTTTTGAGAAAATCCAATTTAAAGAAGTTTATATTTAAAACTGCAACATAACTGAACCATAATTATCCTGACTATGTGTCATATACGTAATTAAAGCTGAGATTCTCCCATTATGGGAAAATTCTTAAAGTTTTGTAAAACAGATCAAACTGTTTTGATGTGTAGGTCCAAAGAGCATAAATAAACTATTGGGCATGGTAAAACAGCTTTATTTGTACAATCAAATATCAGTTGAAATTGTTAAGAAATATATATAAGTAATATAAATATAAATGTAATATTGATAAATACGTAAAATATAAAATCCCAACCTCTTTCTGGGTTGATCTAATTTTGATGATAGTTACAGTGTGCTGTAGCATTTAATACTTTAATACAGTATAGGCATATAACAGGTAGACTAAAACATTTTTAGTCTGTTATTCACTGCAACAAACAGAAATTGCATTTTTTGGCATTTTTATGGCTATACACCTTTTGTGCTTTTTTTTTTTTCACTGAACTAGATTATGTGACTTTAGCTGGGCTTTCACCGAGACGGTCACATATATTTATCTATACTGAAGTCATTTCTCGTCCTCCATAGTTAAGTCACCACAGTTGCCTAGACTGCAGTCTAATACAGATTGTGAATTTGATATAAGCTTTTCAACACTTACTTGTATTAATTATCATTTATCTAATGTACAGATACAAATTTCATAACTGCAGTGACAGAAGTTTCCTATTGTTATAAAGGCTAGCTTTTAATTTTAATTTTGAACACATATGGAAAAATATGCTCTAATGAACATGTTAGTAAAATGTGGTAATATTTATAATATGTTGTCATTTGGTAACATTAATGTACAGTGCTTTGTAAAAGTATTCATACTTAAATTTCCCCCAACATTTTATATTGCAGGCTTATGCTGAACTACTTTAAAAGACTGTTGCAAAAAACCAAACAGATCAAATAGAGAAATTTGTTTAATTTACAGTGTTAACTGTAGTGTGCATTAACATACACAATTTATTGTTGTAATGCAGTAGTTAATGTTAATGGATAAGTATATTTTAAGAATATACATTTCCTAACAATTTGCACATCCCCACACATTCAAGATGTTCATGTCTTTCCTCATTCAGTCAAAAAGAAATTAAGGTTTTTAGAAAAACATTACAGGATTTTTCTACATACAGTGGACTTAAATGGTGCTCAATGGATTGAGGGCTAAAAAAAGCTGTTTCAGTGCAGATTCAGAGAGCTCTAAACGATCCCAAAAAGAAGCCATCACAACAATGTCAATTTCTGGGAATAAAATATAAAGAATATATATATATATATATACACACACACATACATGCGCATTAGCACTTTAAAATAAAGATATACAAATTTATTTTAACACATAGGAGAGTTCTGTAAGGGTTTTGATAAAAGAAGTCCTATAAATTAAAAATAGCTGGCCTTGTTTTAAAATATTATAAATCATATCCAGATTAATTCATGGAAAAGCATTTAAAAATAAATGCAATATTTGCACATAAAAAAAAAAGAACAGTTAAACTTTGATAAGAAAAACAAAACCTGCACTTGGCCTACTGTTTATGTCTTCACTCACGTTGTGTTGTAGGCTAATTCTGATACACTGACAATCAATGAGCCATTTTTATATAATAGTAATATTTTGCGTTTCAATCTTTTTAATTTTTAAATTTGAAAAATGTCTGTGTTTTTTTGCAGGTCCTTGTAAATGTAATAAGCAAAGTATATTATGAACATGCAGTTTAAATACCAAACATTTCACCATTGACTTTAGACAGGTTTCAGATCTATTTCTTATTTCAGTCTGTTTCTAGTTCCTCAAAATTATTGTGGTGCAAATGAGAACTGCATTGGGCTGAAATTGTGTTATGTTTTTGTTTTGTTAATTACTATTAAACGTATTTGGTATTGGGAAGTCAGACAGCACATCTTCAAAATGATGGTAAATTGTCTCTTTAATTATTTAATAAGTATGCATTTTACTTACAGCTTGATGTAAACGAAGAGTCAGATTCAGAAGTCTCGAGCTTGACATAGCTATACAATTTAATGGGGCTATACAATCTGCTTCAATCTACTTTAGCTTGTAATAGAAATATACTTTTTATGTAGGTCAAGTGTATTACACTTTGCTCTCTTAACCAAAGGTAGTTACATCAACAAAGTGGAGCTGCAGAGGTGAACGTGGAGCTGCGGAGGTGAGCGTGGAGGTGAGCATGAGCTGCGGAGGTAAACGGGGAGCTGCGGAGGTAAACATGGAATTGCAGAGGTGAGCGTGGAGCTGCGGAGGTGAGTGTGGAGCTGCAGAGGTGAGGAGGCCCTGGAGCGTGGAGCCGCAGAGGCCCTGGAGAGTGGAGCAGCGGAGGCCCTGAAGAATAGAGCCGAGGAGAGCCAGGAGCGTGGAGCTGCGGAGGTGAGCTTGGAGCTATGGAGGTGAGCCTGGAGCATGGAGCTGCAGAGGTGAGTGTGGAGCTGCGGAGGTCAGCTAAAGCAGCGGAGATGAGTACGGAGCTGCGGAGGTGAGGAGGGCCTGGAGAGTGAAGCCGCGGAGGCCCTGGAGAGTGAAGCCGCGGAGGCCCTGGAGAGTGGAGCCGCGGAGGCCCTGGAGCATGGAGCCGCGGAGGCCCTGGAGCCAGGGAGGGCCTGGAGAGTGGAGCTGATGATGCCATGGAGCGTGGAGCCGAGGAAGCTCTGGAGAGTGGAGCTGCGAGGGATCTTGGGCGTGGAGCTGCGGTGGATCTGGGGGCTCTAATTCAGCAGGCACTGGTGGGTCAGACAACCCCAGTAGGTCAGGAGGCACTGGCGGCTAAGACCACACCAGTGGGTCAGGAGGCTCTGGATCAAGAGGCACTGGTTGGTCAGACAACCCCAGTAGGTCAGGAGGCACTGGCGGCTAAGACAACACCAGTGGGTCAGGAGGCTGTGGATCAAGAGGCACTGGTGGGTCAGACAACCCCAGTGAGTCAGGAGGCTCTAGTGGATCGGACATCCTCAGTGGGTCAGGAGGCACTGGTGGGTCAGACAACCCCAGTGGGTAAGGAGACTTTGGACCAGAACACATAGGTAGATCAGGAGGCATTAGCAGATCAGGCAGCTGCATCGACAGCTCTTGCATCTGTACCTCTAGCGGCAGCCACTCTTGGAGCTCAGATGGCATCAACAACCATTTGTGGCCATTTGTGGGACTTTGATGGAGGCTCTGGCCATTTGTGGGATAAAGGAGGATCTGGCACCCGCCATTCGGGGAATTCAGGAGGATCTGGTGCCCACCATTTAGGGGATTCAAGAGGATCTGGCGCTCACTCTGAGGACTCAGGAAGGAAATCTGGCGCCCGCCATTCAGGGAATTCAGGATTTGGCGCCCACCATTAAGGGTATTCAAGAGGATTTGATTTAATTCATCTTTATTTCTGTAGCGCTTTTACAATGTAGATTGTGTGAAAGCAGCTTAACATAGAAGTTCTAGTAAATTGAAACTGCTTCAGTCCAGTTTTTAGAGTTGAAGTTCAGTTTAGTTCAGTTCAGTGTGGTTTAAATTTCACTGCTGAAAGTTCAAACACTGAAGAGCAAATCCATCTATGCACAGCCCCACAAGTCCCCAACCAAGCAAGCCAGCGGCGACAGTGGCAGGGAACAAACTTCACCAATTGACGAAAGAGAGGGAAAAAAAACCTAGAGAGAAACCAGGCTCAGTTGGGCACGACCATTTCTCCTCTGGCCAAACTTCTTGTGCAGAGCTGCAGTCTAGGCACCAGAGGCTGGAGAACGCTGGACGTCCATAGTGGAGAACTGCAGGTGTGAGTGGGTCACTGGTGGGTGTTCAGGCTGGCCCACGGGATCAATGCAGAGACTCGTCTGTCACTGGGGTCTTTCAGGGATAAGTCTCACGCTCCTCACTCCTCCATGACCACCACAGCAGCTGCTCAGGATACGGCCTGGTCTAGGATAATGGAGACCTTGGGATAAGGAGAAATAGACTAACATAGCGCAGATGCTGTTCAAATTATAATGTCTTTTGGGAAGTGTTCCCGGCTCCGGTTGCCCTAATTAATGCAGCCTAACAATCCTTTAGAGGATTTGTATTTCAAAAGCGTTTGTGTTTTATGTGTATGCTAATGCGAAGAGATGTGTCTTTAATCTAGTTTTACACTGACAGAGTGTGTCTGCTTCCCGAACTGTGCTGGGAAGGCTGTTCCAGAGTTTAGGTGCAGATATGAGAAATATCTAACGCCTACAGTTGATTTTGATATCCTGGGAATTATCAATTGTCCATAATTAATTGAGCGTAGTGGATTATTACAGCCCCTCACTGCTGTAGTATGGTTTTTTTGATGATCCTGGGCGCTCGGTGGATCCGGAGGTGGTGAAGGCAGCTCTGGCAGTAATAACTCTGGTGGTGGCAGCAGCTCTGGCAACTCAGGTGGTGGTGGCTATTCTTGTAACTCAGTCGATGACACTTCAGGGACAAAATCTTGACTGGAACCATGACAGGAAAATACTTAGGACAGGAAGCCATCTTGTAAGCAAATTGGTGATGACCATCGTGTGAGCTGGCGCCTTGGCTGCGGCCACTTTGTGAGCTGGGAAACTGGAGGCGGCCATCTTGTGACCTGAAGAACTCGCAGCGGCCATCTTGTATTTGGGTGGACTTGTGGCAGCCATTTTGGGAATTGACTGCGGCCTAGGCTGACAAACAGGAGACAGGCGTAAAGGAGATACCCGCATTAATGTATTGGTGGAATGAGCAGCAAGTGCCATCGCCAGCTGAGGCCAATTTTACCCCCAAAAAACATTTATGGGTTTCCTCCACTTCGCCCACGGTCCAACCGTCTCAACCTGCCTCCTTCTTACCGAATCTCCCCCACATTCCATGTTTCTCTACTCAAACCTCACACTGACCCAGTTCTCCCTCCTTCCACAGAACCGGAACCGCCTCTCCCTCCAGAACAAACCGAAGTCCTCGGTGACAACATCTACCGAGTCCAAGAAGTTCTCGACTCCCGGTGGCGGAACTGCCAAATCCAGTACCTCATAGACTGGGAAGGATTCGGTCCCGAGGAGATCTGACCCTCCTCGAGGAATTCCACCACCGACACCCAAATCGCCCAGCTCCCCGCCGCCGGTCCAGGGTGCCTGGAGTCACCCGTAGAGGGGGGGGGTACTGTCACACCTGCTGCTCGTTCTCACTCACCATCCACCACGCACCACACCCGTGAACCCTCACCTGAATACTAATCACCATCACCTGCACCTGCAATCACCACACACTTCAAATACTCACCTCACTCACTCAGTCATCGGCTGGACTCAGACTCGTATGGTCCCCTTCGTCTTCTCTCCTGTCTTCTCCTGCGCTCTTCCATGGATGTCCTCCTACTGTGAATGCCAAAGCAACGATATAAGGGAAGTGACTGTTCTTATGTTGGCAATAGCCGTTGAACTGAACTGAGCTGCTGAACTGTGTGTGCTTGTGAGATCACTCACCTTCTTCCACACCATTCACCTACTTCACCTAACTACTATTGTGCATATCACTTGAATAAACACCCTTGAAGTTTACACTTCCTTGTGTGACCGTGACAGGGCTGATGATCCAGGACTGCTGTATGGCACAAAGAGACCAGACATTAATTGTTTGATTAAATCTGCTACAAATATATACATTCCAAAATATATAATTATTTAGTTCTACAATAGTCCTGCTGCAAGACGCAATGATAGGCCTGTCACGATAAGGAATTTTTGTTGAGTGATATATTGTCACAGAAATTGTAGTGATAAGCGATATTATTGTCATTTTGAGATTATTTGTTATAATGACTATATAAAAGCATAATAATGCAAACAGCCATAAACACTTTAAAATACTTATCATCCTTAAGGTATTTAGCTTCTATAATTTGATGTTAAAGAGGTAAATGTCCTATTATATATATATACACTATTAAATGTCCTGTTAGGTAAATGTCCAATATAAACTTTGACAGCGGTGAGGAAGAATGTAAATGTCATTGTAAAATGGCTTTAACGTTATTTGCGAATTTGTAAATATATATTGCAATGGCAAAAATTGTTGTTGTGGTCAAGTATTGCACGATAAGTCGATATATTGATTATTATGACAGGCCTACACAATGATAATGCTGAGATGAAGTTTCCCACTTAATTTGCAGCTTTCTTGCAGTGTAAAAGTAATAATGAACTCTGAAAATAGGCAAATATACAAAAAACATCTTATTTAAATGAGCATTACTGGCACGTACTAATTTACTGTCTGTTTTCTGAACAAGCCAACCAGTCCGCTAATTTAGTGAGGTGGACATGTATAAGCAGCAAGTTCATTTGCACTGTGTGGCAGACAGCGTCCATCATCAGCTTACAATCTAAATTATTATTTCACACTACATCTTTTAAAAATTATTATATTTGATTTATTATATGTGACACACGTTAAACTACGCTGAAACAAGCAAGCTTTAAACAATTTTTAACATCCTGTCCTTCAACTGGTTGTTTTTAATTAATGTTAAAGATGGAAATGAGCAGTAAACTTACCTTTATCTCCCTGAATGGGGGTCATGAAATTGAACATGTTAGACGTGTTCCTGTGTTTTTCTGCCACTTTGTGTCCTCGTGTCTCACACAGAGTGAATCTTCCACCAGAAGTCCCTCATCTTGGTTCAGGACAATTAAAAATGTTCCAAATCTTTGGATAAATTGTCAGTCATCCTCCTTTTGCCATGCTTCTTCTCCACATGGGGATTGTTTGCGTTAGTGTGCTCTGCTCTTTTACACATTTAATGTAATACCGTTATATGTCTAAGTCAGGGAACAGTCCAGGAATTTGATATTTGGCCTAGAGTGGTGACCTAGTATCATGATTCAGTGTGCTGTACAATATTGAACTCTTGGATCATGATTTATAGGCCAAAAGGTCAAAGCTAATTTGATTTCCAATATCATTAACCCTTTAATTTATTAATTGATTAGCTCTGACACATAGTTAACATCTTTGGGAGAAAAGTTTAAGGATAAAATTGCATTTACAAGTCGAGCAAAAGCAGTTTTAAAAAAAGGTAGATTTTGGTCTGTTTTTTATGGTTATACAATTAATTTTGTCTTCCTTGTCAGTTGTAGAGACCACCACGATAACCAAACGAGTGTGGAGTGATGAAGAGAGAAGGGCGGTCAGTAAACATCTCAGTAACTTCATATCAGAGAGCTCCAGGTAAAGCCACCTGCATAAGCTGAAGAAAACACCCTCAGAGAGCGAACATGGAAGAACATTACACACTTTGTCTACAACACTATCGTTACCCTCAAACAGAGATCTGCTTGGAGAATGCTTCAGTTTTAAAAGGATAAGTTTACATCCAGTAAAATGGTGTATAGAAAATGCGCTCACCCCTTGCCATCAAAGATCTTTCTTTCTTCAGTTTTAAAGAAATATTATTCAATTAAGTTAAACTGAGGAAAGCAAGACATGCACTCCTTGGATATCCAGAGCACATCTGTCAATAACTTGTTCTGGAAGTAAACTAATCCTTTCCAACCCTGTCCCTTTCTGTTCTCTCTTTTTTTCTTCTCTCTGTTCCTTCCACAGTAACAGTTGTTAATGTCTATCAAGAACACTTGAAAGGAAATGTCAAAGTAGCATGTTTATGAGCATCAATTTAAAAATCACATTGCTGTCCTTTGGCATTTCTCAGGCAGCTCCTTGGTGATAACCAGAAAAATGCTTAGTGATGCAATAAAATTGATTGCGTTTGTAAAGATTCTTTGAGTCACTATTCTGCTGCTGTTGTTTCAGTTCAATAATGACTCAGATCTGTCCACATTAAAACAAACTAAATATTTAGTGTAATAAAACAAAATATTAATATAAAACATAATAAAATATATTAATGTATTAATATTATACTTAATACAATTCATGGAATGGAATGAACTCAATGGCGCCCCCATCAGGAATTAACTCAAAAGCGCCGCATGAAAATGTCCTCACACCGCTGGTTAAAAACTTTTTCTTTTCCTTTGTTTTTTAAAAGAATCTGAGGTGATAACATTAATCCTGGAGACATCTACTGTTCAAATATAGTAAACATTTACTTGTAGCTGTGCCAGAAATGGTGGTCCTCAGTTCATAGGTTAATTTACCCGGTCCTCACTACCACTGTCATACAGGAATGTGTGTGTGTGTGTGTGTGTGGAAGCAGAGGGTCAGGTGTAGCTGGCCTGTTTGCTGCAACTGATACATTACACATCCAACAAGAGCTCTTTGATAAGCGCAGGAGCTCAGCTTACCGGATGGAGAAAATCCTGTGTCAGTCACATTCAATTGTACATGCATCCTCTTATCATACACTGCACTTGAGCTGAAATCAAGTGTGACGGAGACGGAGCAGGCACGGGGTGCGGGGCAGAATAACTTTCACACGCATCGCCATGTACTGTATACGTATACTGTATCTGCCTGACCCGGAGCTGTAATCTAGAGGAGTTAAAGCTCCCGTTTGTGGAGCCAGAGCCCCGGCTGAGGTAATGGTGATCCTGGGTACAGCAGCGGGCCAGAGTTCTCTCCCACACAAGCGAGGATCACTGCACAAGGGAACCAGAAAGGTCTGTGGAGCAAAGTGCTTTGGCAAGACGGCTGCCAAATACAGGGCCTCTCTGCCATCTCCTCTGCACAGATCTGGCTTTGTGCGAGAGGTACGAGCTTGCGGTCTCGGGGGACTCAAACCGACAGCCCCATGGGTGGTCTGAGGAAAAATACATACAGTACTCTAGAAGCGGGAATTTAAAGGGCACCTATCATGCAAAATCAACTGTTGGAAGCTGTTTGGACTTGGGTTGTCAAAAGTATACTATACAATAGTATTACCAAACGGTACTGAAATTTTAAAAACGTCCACTTCCTGCTTACATTTGAATTCACATTCTGAAAAACTTCACGTTCTGATTGTGATTAAGTACCAACTGGTACCAAACTTGATACTTTTGACAACCCTAGTTTGGACAGTGTGTAGGTATAGTGTGTACACAGTCATATTAAGGCACAGGTGTCAAACTCAGTTCCTGGAGGGCCGGAGCTCTGCACAGTTTATTTCCAACCCTAATTAAACACACCTGATCCAACTAATTGAGTCCTTTAGACTTGTTTAAAACCTACAGGTAAGTGTGTGCAGGGCTGCGGCCCTCCAGGAACTGACTTTGACACCCCTGTATTAAGGTGACATAAACACAACCAATCTCTTTTTTAAAATGTAAACTAAGATCCAAATCCCAGCGAGTTTGAGGCCAATCTGACCCAAAAATTGACATTTTCAACAGGGTATAATAAATGATCTGATTGGTATTTTGACCTGAAACCTCACAGACACATTCTGGAGACAAAATAGACTTATTTTACATCTTATAAAAAGGGCCAAATAGGAGCCCTTTACGTTTTACCAAAAGTAAGTGTTTTTAGGGCTCAGCTGTGTTTTAAAGGTCACCTATCATGCAAAATCTTTTGGAAGCTGTTTGAACAAGGGTTGTCAAAAGTATCGAGTTCGGAACCAATCAGTACTGAAATTTTTTAAACGTCCATTGCCCGCTAAGATTTGAGAGCTGTTGAACACTTTCTGAAACTCTGCTGGTTGGCCATTGTGATTCAGTGCTGATTGGTACCAAACTCGATGCTTTTGACAACCCTAGTTTGGACAGTGGGTAGGTATAGTGTGTACACAGTCAAATTGGAGTGATATAAACAGAATAAATCTCTTTTTTTAAATTTAAACTAGGATCCAAATGTAAGCATTTTAAGGCTCTGCTGTGTTTGCATAGATCCTTCCACTGTGTCCTATTGATGAAATGTAAGCATCTGTTAGATGGTTTTTCTCTGCTCGTTTTTCCAGTCATTTTTCACTTTTCATTCTCTAGAGACCTATTATTTCTGTTACACAGAAAAATGCAGCATGAATCCAGTCATAAAAAATGAAATTAGTTATATATGTTGCAGATTTTAGCAAAATTGGGATGAATAAATTAAAAGTAGGGCTGTACACCTAATCAAATCATTAAGTGGACTAGTGTTCTGTGTCTCCCTGTGAATGAATGGCTTGGTTTTGTTTACTACAGAAATACTCAAGCATGCAAGATGCTCACGGCGTCTGTCATCTCACTGTATGAGGACAAGAACACATGAACTTCCTTGCCAGAGAAGTTCCAATAACAATAATAATAAATAAATAAAAAATCAAGAAATAATTACACATAGTTCTTCCATGTTTTAAATTAAACAGGGCCAAAAGCAAATTTGAGAAAAAGGTAATACTTTTTTTCCTAGGTTTCCTACATTTTTGTTATTTATTGTTAATAAACTGTTGGCAACTTTTCAACGTTTCCAGATTTATTTACTAAAATTATTTAAAGCAGCAAAACTGTGGAAAAAAAATCTGAATCATGTAGATTACAAAGGGCACTGTTTATCTCACTATTAAACATTTTATTAGTACAATTATTTTAAATAAGTGATTTTTACCTTGATTCTTTATCTGCACACGTCTTGTTCATCACAGATATGCTCTTCAGTAACTGGAAATGATAACTGAGGGACAGTCGTAATCTGTGCAATTATATGAAAATTTGCAATAAATATTGAAATTGTGAGGATTTCATTATTGCTTAGATTGTAATATTTTATATATATTAATTTAAATATTTAATAATACATGCAATCTTAATGTAAATGTATGTGTGAATATTAATATTTTAGTCTGTATAATATTTTGACTATTGTCATACCTTCTGAATCAAAAGTCAAATAACAGAAATTCTAGATATATATATATTTTTTCTTTAATCCAACCTGGCACATAAAAGCCCATGTAGAACCCTCAAGTAATCATTTAGCAGATCACGAAAAAAGAAAATAAGTATGGGAGCATTTCTTGGAGAGTACTAAAAATACCTTTAACGCTACATCTCTTTTTACGTTCTTCTTATAACATTTCATCCTTGAGATATAATTGTACCTGTCCTGAGGATCCATCATGTGTGGGTGTTCATTTTCCTTCTCTATAATTCACTGAAGATTTCCTCCATCTCTCCTGTCAGTCACCAGCTTGAATCCAGTGTCCCTCCTTGAGACTGTAATCAAAGGTACCATCATCATAACATTCTCGTTTTCTCTGTCCCTCCCATCATATAACTTGTAGCTCATTATAATTATGACACAACTGTATAGGCTATATGGTAATGTCTTCAATAAGTTCACATAGTGGTATAATGCAGTACTTCCAAAAAATTTTAATTTAGTCTACTCAACCTGCACTTGTTTCAAATCTGTTTGAGTTTCTTCTATTGAAAAAAAAAAACAAATATATATTTATACTGAAGTATTTTTGCAAATGGAGAGCCTTTGACTTCCATTTAATATATATTTTTCTTCCTATATTTGTCAATGGCCAAAGGATTCCAGCATTATTCAAAATGTTTTCTTTTGTGTTCATCAATGAAAAAAATAAATTCATAAATGTTTGGAATTAGCTAAATGCCCAAGCGTCATGTAGTTTAACGAAGGTTGCATTTGTTTGGGAAAAAGCGCCAGAGTCAGTGGTTTTCCAGAAAGCTGTATAATACAATATTAAATTACTGTGTATCAAATGTAATAGGTCTTTATGGATATTTTTATGGACCTCGGTACTGAACTCGCTGACAGCTCCCTCTATGCCATTGGGTGAAAGTCATTTCCGCTGCAACTGATACCAATTCAGAACACTTATGGAGATAGGCCTATTTCACAAAATGGCGATCGAGACTGGAAGTAGGGAAAACTTTGTTCCGGTCGCGCCTCATTCATTCATTGTCATAATGGAGTGTGAACTCGTTTTTTCTCAGTCGTTAATAAACTTACCAACTATACGAATCGCAGATGTTGTCCGTTTTGTTGACTGTTTTCAGGGAGACGTGAGGCGATCAAAATTGGACAAGGGTTATAAATTATTTTTTGAGCAATTCATTTTTGATTATCAAGGTATGTATTATATTAAGATAAGCTGGCATAATAGGCGAATTTAAAACTGGTTGTTAATAACTGTTTATGTGTGTTTGGACACTTCAGTCTCAAACAGAGTTTTAGGGAAAGTGGTAATTAGGGGCAGGTGCTATAGGTCGTTAAGAAAGCGTGAGGAACCACATCAGCTTGAGGTAAATGCATTCAGAATTCAGCAAATCATTCTTTATAATACATCTAACGTTATCTCAATATTAACAACAAGCGTAGTGGAAGGCACAGCCTGTGGTGTAAGAAATAGCCGGACTGTGGATGGACGCGAACTTCATCCTCCGTGAAGTGCATAGCACACACAAAAGTGCTGCCCTTCCTCACAGTAAATTCCACCCCCTCATCTCTCCGAATAGCTCAAATCCAACGCCTCTTAATGGTTTCATCGCTGGGGAAGCCATGAAACGACAAATACGGCTGTTTCTTTTTCGAATTAGTACAAAAAGGTACGCTGCAAGATTGGTTACTCTTAGTCTCCGCCATTGCACTTTGCTTCTACCGGAACAAAGTTTTCCCTACTTCCGGTCTCGATCGCCATTTTGTGAAATAGGCCTATTAAACTGGTTCAACCGATTCATCGAAAGAAAAGTGGAATAGATCCAAACGAGTAATTTATTTAAGAATCGAATTCCGCATGAATTAAACAGACGAGAATAAACATGTATTTTTACTGAAAGTTCTAAATATCTATATGCTAATCCGCTTGTTAAATCGTATGGAATACTGTTTCCGGGTCCAAGCCGCTACTCATTTGAATTAAGAAAATGTTCGTTTATGACCACTTTTTAGTCATATCACACATTAAAGTTAATTTTAAATAAAATCATAGTGTACACATCAGGGCTTGCTGCATCACAAATAAAAAAAAAATTAACAATTTATAAAAAATGTATTACACTCTGGCCATCTGATAATAGGCATGGATATATATATTGCGATCGTGATTTTCGAAAGTAATACATCGCTTTGGAAACATTTATTATTACCATTTGATGAGTCTCCCCATACGGTTTGATGGAGCGCTTGGACCCAAAAGCCACTTCGCGTGATGTCACGCTTAACAAGCGGATAGAGCTTTTTTGTGGTTGGCCATGTTTGTGGACAAACGCTGGAGCACTTAAAGGGCACCTAAGATAAAAATCTCTTTTTTTTTTAAGCTGTTTGGACAGAACTGTGTGTAGGTATAGTGTGTCCACAGTCATATTGGGGTTATATAAAGACAGTAAGTCTCTTTTTTTATTTCCTGACGTTAAAATAGCATCCAAATCCCTCCCATTTTGAGGCCAACCGCAACTTGAAGTAGGAGTGCAGTTTCCCCGCCCACCGAATTGATTGACAGCTGCCTATTAACATGTCTCCGTAGTAACGCGTATAATCATATCAACAAGACAGGACATGCGCAAAGCAACCGGGAATAAAAGATCTGTTCAGTTCACTAGGATCATCAATCATCATCAAATGTTATCAAGAGTGAGTTTTACAAGTTTAACACGTTTTTAAAACAGTGCATGTGTGTAATGAATTACAGCGATTTACTTCAGCTTTACTTTATCACCACAGCGTGTCAGTACAATTATAAAAGGAAGACGCTTCAATCCCGGGTTGTGGACGTTAAATCAGGTTTATTTTGTACATTAACATAACGGATATCCATACAGCAGTGGATATTAATGTGGGAAGGCACTTGGGAACGGTGGGCGGGGAGGACTAGCATTAAAGGCACAGTCCACCAAAACAGCTACAAGATGCTAAGAGCTACAAATGACAAACTTCTGAAAGGTATAATAAATAATCTGATGGGTGTTTTCAGCTGAAACTTTACAGACACATTCTGGAGACACAAAAGACTTATATTAAATCTGGAAAAAGGGGTAAAATAGGTGCCCTTTAATGTAAACTAGGGGAAATTACAACAGGAAAAAAACTACCGTTTTATAGTAATATCTTTTGAAAAACACCTTACAAACACTCAGAATAAAATGGAATAACGTGTATATACCTTTATAAACGCTCTTTGTGTGTCTGAGAGGCTGATAATATGTATTCCATAACATTCTGTCTCCAGTGGTGAAGTGTAACTTGAGAAGCCGAGTACGAGCGCAGAGTGGGCGGATTAAATAAATGAATGAGTTCATCCCTAACTGACAGGGAGGGCATCAACAAGCTGCTGTAAGAAAGCATCTCCATATATGATTTTCTTCATTATTTGTAGTGAGTACTTACGGTTTATTGCTGATGACTGTATATATTATACAAAAAAAGCTCTAACTAGCTAGCTATTTGTAAAACTCTTAAAAACAATGCAAACATCTGTTTTACTACCGATAAAATAGGCTACATAAATGAATCAATAAATAAATAAAACCTTTTTTAGCTAAAGCCAGGTAAACCCAATTTAACCTTTTTTTGTGTGTGTGTTGCTACACTTGTTGCACTAATAGTTTAATCATGTATTTGTAGTAAAAATGTGGTCATACAAATCGTAAACAATACGCCAAAAAAACATGTTTAGGGGAGATCGGGGGACAAAGTAACACTTTTTGGTTTTGGCCAAATAATGAACAAAGTAATGGGGTTAGACAAACCATATTTTTTTACTAACAACACACAAGCCTCTCCTACAAATAAGCACTGAAAGTATGATCGTCGGACCTATGTTTTTTGTGCAGTATTGGCAAAAGTGCATGGACTAAAATGTTACTATTTACCCCACCTGCGGGGCAAGTTGTAACAGACAGAGGGTTAGTTGTAACACATGCTTAAAAGGGCAGATTTTACACAGTTAATTTAAATCCAGTTTACTTTAAATAGTAGCTATATTTCCTCAGTACTTAGCTCAATTAAAAAAATTTTCTACATAGCACAGTATGTTTATTTATTTATTTATTTATTTATCTATTGGATAAACACATTTGTATTTATTTGCATTATTATCCATTATTATACAATGTATTTATTTGCATTATTAGTAATACAATATTTTTTTTTCTATAAAAAAATATATTCTATTAAAAAACATTTTAATATAAAAAATTCTTAACGTTACACTTAAAATAAATAAAAAAATGGTGTTGGTTTAATTGGTGTCCAACAGTGTGTGGCTTAATTGTAACACCCTGTTACAACTAACCCCGCTGTGTCGTGTTTTCCTCAAAACCGGCTAGCAGTCACTGTGTGTATTTTACATCTTTCAAAATGGTTTCATCTTTTAGCCTAGAAAACGGTAGTCACGACAATATAAGATTTCACCTACATACTTTGACAGATTTAAAAAATATATATATATATCGACTATAATAAAAAATACTTTTATGCTGCAAAAATGTTTTCTCCTGTGTTTCTCATCCAAATTTCACGGAACTTTTTCAATAATTGGCAGGAAGACATCTGCCGACACTGTGGAGAAAACCTTGGAAGCATGCCATGGTTAACCCTAAGTAAATACCTTAAAACTGTGTTACATTTTACCCCGTCGTTACTTTGTGCCCCGCACTTCCCTACAATAATAATGGTAAATGTTCATAATGGGACTAGTAGAGATCCACAGGAACCACAGTTCACATTCAAATTAATATGTTTTATTTCTCAGTATAATCAGTAAAATCCATTGAAAATTTCTAGAGGATTTTGATTTCATCAGGCTGCTCATAACTGTGTGCAAATATTAATGATCTCTTGGGATACACATTCTTTTTGTTCACTATTATAGGGCTAGGTCTCCAGAGGTTTAGCTCTTTTTGTGGACCTTTTTTGAGTGAACGCCACGATTGAGTGTGATGTGCCTCACTGATCACAACCACCCTCTGTATCCAGATTGTGTCCATTTGACCCCGTCGGACCCTTTCTCTCTCCCTGGAGCACCCCCACCCACCGGGATAAGCCTATGAAACGTGATCGAAGGGATTGTGAGAAGCAGAGACGTGAGGTGTACCTGAGAGCCTTCCGTGCCCATGCAGGGAAAGATTATCCTGAAGGAATGAGTGAAGCTGCCCACAGCCTATAATCTCTTAGCTGAGCAGGTGCCATATTATTTACTCCACATGCATAGAGAATCACTCAAGTCTTTGTGCTTATTTGTTAAAGAGCAACAAACAATGACATCTGGCAATTCTTTGCAATAAAAGTGAAATTACTGAACTTCCACACATCAGGAAGCTGAGAAAAATGCTCATTTTAGAAGAAAATTTTAGATGGCACTTAGAGGTTTTTGCATCTGAACTCTTCATATTTGATATACTGTGTCATTTGTGTACATCTGAGTAGCCTCTCACATCTATAGTGACTTACAGTTTTCTAGATCATCACTTCATTGATATTCACATATTCTCTCCTGTGGCTTTATGGGATAGTAAAGTATGCACACTGCAGAATCTTGGCATAAGTAATATCATTGTACATCTGATTAATTTTGGACTGCTTTTTTATAAATACTATTAATTTAGATGTACTTGACTCACTTATGGTATATGGATATTTGTAAGTATAAGTATATAAGTATAGGGATATTTGTTTATTTTTATATTTTTGATCAGTTTTATGCTGCTCCATGATATTAAAGGAACATTTTTCATTAAAAAAGTCTATTGTGCCATTATAATGACTTGTAAATGCAAATATATATATATTCATTCATTCATTTTCTTTTTGGCTTAGTCCCTTTATTAATCTGGAGTCGCCACAGCGGAATGAACCGCCAACTTATCCAGCATATGTTTTACGCAGTGGATGCCCTTCCAGCTGCAACCCATCACTGGGAAACATCCATACACACTCATTCACACACATACACTACGGACAATTTAGCTTACCCAATTCACCTGTACCGCATGTCTTTGGACTTGTGGGGGAAACCGGAGCGCCTGAGGAAACCCACGCGAACACGGGGAGAAAATGCAAACTCCACACAGAAATGCCAACTGACCCAGCTGAGGCTCGAACCAGCGACCTTCTTGCTGTGAGGCGATCATGCTACCCACTGCGCCACCGTGACGCCC
>CAIGQV010012534.1:4681-17040 GCA_903798115.1 Danio jaintianensis
CACAAAACAAAACAAAAAACAAAACAACAAAACACAAAACAAAACAACAAACAAAACTAAATAAAAAATAAAACAAAACAAAAAACAAAACAGTGCAAAACAAAAGTACTATGAAGTTTTTGGTCCTCGAATATGGACACTTTACTAAACACCAAAAAGATGTTTTAGTCTGAAATCTTCACTTGTTTTCATATAAATATTTGCAATGTCACATTTGGTCACTAAAACATTATGAAAGCAATTGCATTCACTCCGAGTGTTTTTAATGATGCTGAAAACTCTGAAAACATCTATACACACTTGTAAAGAAAACTCACCTACGACATCCAGCGTGTATGTGTGATTGATGGAGCCGTACTGGTTCTCCACCAGACAGGTGTAGTTTCCTTTATCAGAGGGAACCACGCTCTCCATGATCAGAGTCCAGTGCTGGGATCGAACCTGGAACGGGAAAGTGTACAATTAAGCACAGGGCACATTCAGTACAGTTTACAGACTTGTTGTTTATGCAACGTTCCCATATCTGGCGCACACACAAACAAACACACACAGGTGGCTGTTTCGGATTCCTGAATTCATCTCAAACAAATCCCAGCATCTATTATCCCTCACGCTACATTTTCACTAATGCAATTTCATTTAAAACACACAATGGTTAAGCCTGGCATACAAACCACTCTGGAGAATTTTGGACCTTCAAACTTTTGTACACACTGAAGACACATTTTAGTCTGAAAACTTAATGTCACATTTTGTTGCTAAAATATTATGAAAGCAATTGCATTCACTCAATTCACGCATTCACTCAATTGCAAGGGCATCCGCTGTGTAAAACATATGCTGGATAAGTTGGCGGTTCATTCCGCTGTGGCGACCCCTGATAAATAAAGGGACTAAGCCGAAGGAAAATTAATGAATATTGTGAAGCTCATTGTGAAGCTCAAGTTGAGAGAGTAACTGGTCAAGAATATGAGTGTTTTCTTTTTTGTTTAGTTTTTTCTTTGAGTGAGAGCACCATGGGATCAGTAATATGGCTGTGCGGACAGACGGCGAGCTGCACCCCCACCGCAGGAATGTAGCTCTCGTGACTGCAGGCCACAAACTCCAGCCGCTCCTCCATAGAGACTCTCAATCCACAAGCCTGATCCAACACTCTGCCTTCAGAGACCCATCTAATGATGCCTCGGCCACTGCAGACACTGCAGCTTATCTGAGTTATGCAATGCTTTTATTTATTTCACAGAACATTTCATATCTTATGTACACTAAAAGCTGCAGTCTGGGCGAAGGGCGGTGGCTTTTTCCTGAAAATTCTTTTGCATCCTCTAAAAATATAAAATGGTGTAAAAAAAAAAAACAATAATAATAATAAACTAAATATTTTGTTGCATGATGGCAGCATGGTGGCTCAGTGGTTAGCACAGTTTCCTCACAGCAAGAAGGTCACTGGTTCGAGTCCCGGCTGGGCCAGTTGCTATTTCTGTGTGGAGTTTGCATGTTCGCCACGTGTTCGTGTGTACTATGTACTAAAATTTTTATTTAATTGTGAAGTTTATGTTTTATGACACATTGAATTTAGGACATTTTAACTTTTTTATTAAAACTTAGTGTTTTATTTATTAAAATTATATTTGATCGTAAAGTTTGTTTGATGACATTAAAATTATAACATGTTGGCGTTTCTATTTACAGTAGCTTAGCATATAACATTTGATTAATAATCAAATTATAACATTTGCATCCTTGCCATTCTTGCCATACTGATAAATATCAAACAGAAAAATGCTTATTATATAATATATAGAGAGCTCTATCTGCTCTATCTACAGTTGTGGCCAAACGTTTTGAGAATTACATAAATATTGGAAATTGGAGAAGTTGCTGCTTAAGTTTTTATAATAGCAATTTGAATATTCTCCAGAATGTTATGAAGAGTGATCAGATGAATTGCATAGTCCTTCTTTGCCATGAAAATTAACTTAATCCTGAAAAAATCCTTTCCACTGCATTTCATTGCTGTCATTAAAGGACCTGCTGAGATCATTTCAGTAATCGTCTTGTTAACTCAGGTGAGAATGTTGACGAGCACAAGGCTAGAGATCATTATGTCAGGCTGATTAGGTTAGAATGGTGACCTGCAAAGAAACGCGTGCAGCCATCATTGCGTTGCATAAAAATGGCTTCACAGGCAAGAATATTGTGGCTACTAAGATTGCACCTAAATCAACAATTTATAGGATCATCAAGAACTTCAAGGAAAGAGGTTCAATTCTTGCTTTAGGGCATCCAAGAAAGTTTAGCAAGCGCCAGGATCGTCTCCTAAAGAGGATTCAGCTGCGGGATCGGAGTGCCACCAGTGCAGAGCTTGCTCAGGAATGGCAGCAGGCAGGTGTGAGCGCATCTGCACACACAGTGAGGCGAAGACTTTTGGAAGATGGCCTGGTGTCAAGAAGGGCAGCAAAGAAGCCACTTCTCTCCAAAAAAAACATCAGGGACACATTGATCTTGATTGTATTGATTGTATGGCGAATGGACTGGTGAGGACTGGGGCAAAGTCATATTCTCCGATGAAGCCCCTTTCCGATTGTTTGGGGCATCTGGAAAAAGGCTTGTCCGGAGAAGAAAAGGTGAGCGCTACCATCAGTCCTGAGTCATGCCAACAGTAAAGCATCCTGAGACCATTCATGTCTGGGGTTGCTTCTCATCCAAGGGAGTGGGCTCACTCACAATTTTGCCCAAAAACACAGCCATGAATAAAGAATGGTACCAAAACACCCTCCAACAGCAACTTCTTCCAACAATCCAACAACAGTTTGGTGAAGAACAATGCATTTTCCAGCATGATGGAGCACCGTGCCATAAGGCAAAAGTGATGTCTAAGTGGCTCGGGGACCAAAACGTTGAAATTTTGGGTCCATGGCCTGGAAACTCCCCAGAACTTAATCCCATTGAGAACTTGTGGTCAATCCTCAAGAGGCGGGTTGACAAACAAAAACCCACTAATTCTGACAAACTCCAAGAAGTGATTATGAAAGAATGGGTTGCTATCAGTCAGGATTTGGCCCAGAAGTTGATAGAGAGCATGCCCAGTCGAATTTCAGAGGTCCTGAAAAAGAAGGGCCAACACTGCAAATACTGACTCTTTGGATAAATGTCGTGTAATTGTTGATAAAAGCCTTTGAAATGTATGAAGTGCTTGTAATTATACTTCAGTACATCACAGAAACAACTGAAACAAAGATCTAAAAGCAGTTTAGCAGCAAACTTTGTGAAAACTAATATTTGTGTCATTCTCAAAACTTTTGGCCACGACTGTAAATCATGGCAAAACAGATTTTGTACATTTATTTTCAGATTTGTTGTCAAATTGACATTAACATCTTATAAATATCACCTTTCTGTAATTAAAAAAGGTTTTTAACAATGAAAAGACATCAAGAGCAATAAATAACACATAAAACAGGATAAGAATCTAAAACAGTTTTGATAACAATTCAACAGACTTACATTTACAAATATTTTCTCCAGATTAAATTCATTGTCTGATATTATATAATATAATTAAGTCTGTTTTATTTTTATTGCTATTTGCCAGAGTTAGCTATAAAGCTCATTTACATCTGTAGTCCTTGGGCAGGATGTTGTAACAAATTAATAATATTAAATAAAATAAAAAAATAGTATAATACACACTTACAATACATCATAGTCAATAAGATTAAGATTATGGAATGAAGCAGATGACTGTCTTATAGTGGGACACGTGAGTTTTCAGATCACCCAAGCATGAGCAGCTCAATCATTAGTGCTATTCTGTGCAGATCAGCTGTGTTTTCAGAAGAGGAAGTGCAAACAGACACTGATCGGGGTACATTGACCAATCGCAAACCCCACACATCTATTACACTTTAACCAAGAGTCACTGCTGCTGCACCAGCTTTCACACTAACAATTCTGACTAACCTCAGATTTACTTTAATATGCCTAAAAGATTTAAAAAGCACAGTTCTTAATGAATTATTAAATTCAGTCATGATAAATTTATCATAGACACTCATAAAAATACAGCATCCTAGTAGGGTTTTAAAAGGATAGTTCAAATGCTGTCATCATTTACTCATCCTACACTTTTTCCGAACCTGTTTGAGTTTCTTTCTCCTGTTGAACTGTAAAGAAGATTACATTTCTTTTTTTCTACTATGGAAGTCAATGGTTACCGGCTTCTAACATTCTTCAAAATATCTTCTTTTGTGTTCAACAGAAGAAAGAAACTCACAAAGGTTTAAAACCAGTAAATAGTGAATAAAGTTGCATTTGTGGGTGAACTACCCCTTTAACACAGAGGCAGTCATTTTGACTATTTTAAGATTTTGTAATTTAATAACTTAGTTCAAATGAAACCCATATATTTATAGCACCCTGACTTTTATGAAATTTATGTGCGCTTTTCATTCTAATATTATTTTATTAAAAATACAAAACACCAGTGGTGGAAAGAGCACTGAAAAATCGTACTTAAGTAAAAGTACCATTACTTGACTAAAAATGTAGTGCAAGTAGAGTAAAAGTATCTGTTTTAAATATTAGACCTTTCAAAAGTACTCAAGAGTAATGAGTAGTGAGTATTACGCTGTAAAAAGCTGATGTGTTTACATGTAATTTGTGGATGTGTGTAAACGTAACATTCTGTAGTGCATTTAGTCATTGCCCAGCAGGCACACAACGTCATAAGACTTTAATATTAGGTTAGATTTAGGTTGTGATGTCAGGGGACCAAAATTCAATGTCTAGCCAGTGTATAAGGACAACGTTATTTTGATGTACTATAACGTCAACAAATGACGTTGATATTTGGTTGATTTTAGGTTGTGTTAATAAGTGACCAAAATCCAACGTCGAGCCAGCATCTTAAACCAATGTCATATTGACGTCAAATACTGACATTTATTCGTCAGGTATGGCAACCAAAATCCAACATCTGATAGACATCATAGTGGTAACAAGTCTCTGGGTCAATGCGTGTAAAGATTTTGGACGTCTTCTTGGACACTTTTAATGCTTCCAAACAGTTTGCTGCAATTGTAAATCGCCCATGTCTTGAGGTAGTTCATTATTATGCGATTTACCTTCCATGTGTGATTTGATTGGACAGTTATCACAGGACTGATTTTTCTAATCCCCATAGACAAGAAAAAATAAATTTAGTAATTTACAAAAATCGTTAACAGTGACTGTTATATTTACATTCTAATCTTCTAGTGAGATTTTATGATTAAGCTTTGAATGTTTGTCATCATATTTTTTCTAGGGTAATGACTTCATGAAATATGATGACAGACATCCTAAAGCTTAATTCTTAAATCTCAGTAGAAGATTTGAATGTAAATATAATGTGACAAAAATCCAATCGTACATGTCAGTCTTACATGACTTCTGTGGCCATCTAGAAGTTATAGAAATCTGGTAATGCCAGTGGGTGGCGCGGTGGCGCAGTGGGTAGCACCGTCGCCTCACAGCAAGAAGGTCGCTGGTTCGGGCCTCGGCTGGGCCAGTTGGCATTTCTGTGCGGAGTTTGCATGTTCTCCCCGTGTTTGCGTGGGTTTCATCCGGGTAATCCGATTTCCCCCACAAGTCCAAAGACATGCGCTATAGGTGAATTGGGTAAGCTAAATTGTCCGTAGTGTGTATGTGTGTGAATGGGAGTGTATGGGTGTTTCCCAGTGATGGGTTGCAGCTGGAAGGGCATCCGCTGCGTAAAACATATGCTGGATAAGTTGGCGGTTCATTCCGCTGTGGCGACCCCAGATTAATAAAGGGACTAAGCCGAAAAGAAAATGAATGAATGGTGATGCCAGTGTTAATAGAGATGCCATAGAAAAAACAATAAGTAAAAGTTCCTAAAAGAAACAAAATCTTTTTACACCATAATAAACCTTGTCTTACCTTGTAGCCGCCCATGCGATCCTCCTGTCTGAAGGGTTTTGCGTTTTTCAGCCAGCGCATTTTGGGTTTAGGATTTCCAGCTGCCGCACAACGAAACTTCACCGTGTTGGCCGCCGGCACGGCATGCAGTTTCTTCTCCATCTTGTCTGGAAAGGTCCAATATGGTGGCCCTGAGAGAAAGAAAGTGTGTTTACCAACAGTGTATCAATAAGAATCACAATCTTATGCTGATGATACACATGGCAATTGTTTTAGCAATGTTGCCGGGAAACTTTGCAATATGATACCAGGTGACAGACAGGGCAACTAATTAAGGTGTCCCATTTTATATTAGGTGGCCTTAACTACTAGGTACAATGCACTTACTTTGTTTATAATGTATTGCACAACACTTATGCTGCTACTGAGGTGAAATGATGCCAACTATTGAAGACTTCGAGGACAACACATACACTTAATACACAAATACACACGGTGGCTCAGTGGTTAGCACTGTCGCCTCACAGCAAGAAGATCGCTGGTTCGAGTCTCGGCTGGGCCAGTTGCCATTTCTATAGAGTTTTCATGTTCTCCCTGTGTTGGTGTGGGTTTCCTCCGGGTGCTCCGGTTTCCCCCAAAGTCCAAACACATGCGCTCTTGGTGAATAGGTAAACTAAATTGGCCGTAGTGTATGAGTGTGAATGAGTGTGTATGGGTGTTTCCAAGTACTGGGTTGCAGCTGGAAGGGCATCCGCTGTGTAAAACATATGCCGGAATAGTTGGCGGTTCATGCCGATGTGGCAACCCCTGATAGATAAGGAACTAAGCCGAAGGAAAATTAATGAATGAAAGAATTTGTTCATTTATTATGTAGGTAACGCTGTAGTTTAAGTACCAATTCCCACTATTAACAACTGGCTTATTACCTGCTTATTATTAAGATATTGCCACCAAAATTGCCAGTAATACTGTAAAATTGACAAGCGCACTGTAAATGAATTACAATTACGCTGTAAAACTACAGCACAATTGTAAATCTTATTTTACAGTGCACTTGTAAATTTTACAGTATTACTGGCAACCAAAATTGCCAGTAATACTGTAAATTTTATAGCATTATTTTTACGGTGTACCTACTTCATTTCAGGTGGTTTTCAAGGCAACATTTCTGATTTTTTTTATTTTATTTGCTTAATTATTATTTATAATTATTAATTTATTATGTAGGTAACACTGTAGTTTAAGTACCAATTCCCACTATTAACTACTGGCTTATTATTAAGATATTGCCATCAAAATTGCCAGTAGTACTGTAACTTTTACAGCAATTCTTTTACAGTGTACCTAAATAGCTAAAGCTGAAAACATTAAACATGACACCCATTTAAATTCAACCCAAATGCCCCAAAAATGACAAAGCAGGAGCTGTCTGCATCTCAGCGAGGGGAAACAGGAAGGCATGATGGTCATGGATGCAAATTGAAACAGTTATTCACACTCGCAGCGCTGCATGACCGCAACGCCCATCTGCTTAATGGAGGTCTGCAACTCACAGCGAGCGGCGGCTTAAATAAAAACATACTCTACGAAAATACACAAGAGAAAAAGATGATAAAACAAATCGGCCCGAAAGCACAGCGGCTTGCCAAGAAGGAACTGGACCATCACATCCAATTTCTTTTGTTCGACAGACACGCTAACCGGAAGGCTGCAAAAAGGACTTGATATGAGACGTGTAAACAGACATCTTCCTTTCAGCGTGAAGGCATGCTAATTGGTTTTCAAACTCAACCCTTTTCTTTCTATCTGTCTGTCTGTTTTCTTTCCTCACCACTCATCTCATCTTGAGGGATTTCTTTCGCAATGTTCATTCTCTTTGACCTAAATGCCCTTGTGGACGCCATAATATATATAGTTGAAGTCAGAATTATTAGCCCCCCTGTATATTTTTTCCCTATTTTCAATTAATGAAAAGATATTTTTTCAACACATTTCTAAACATTCATTCATTCATTCATTTTCTTTTCGGCTTAGTCCCTTTATTCATCAGGGGTCGCCACAGCGGAATGAACCGCCAACTTATCCAGCATATGTTTTATGCAGCGGATGCCCTTCCAGCTGCAACATATCACTAGGAAACATCCATACACACTCATTCACACACATACACTACGGTCAATTTTAGCTTACCCAATTCACCTATACCACATGTCTTTGGACTTTTGGACTTGTGGGGGAAACCGGAGCACCCGGAGGAAACCCACGCGAACACGGGGAGAACATGCAAACTCCACACAGAAACGCCAACTGACCCAGCCGAGGCTCGAACCAGCGACCTTCTTGCTGTGAGGCGATTGTGCTACCCACTGCGCCACCGTGACGCCCCCAATTCTAAACATAATAGTTTTAATAACTCATTTCTAATAACTGATTTCTTTTATCTTTGCCATGATGACAGCACATAATATTTGACTAGATATTTTTCAAGATACTAGTATTCAGCTTAAAGTGACATTTAAAGGCTTAATTAGGTTAATTAGGCAAGTTAGGGTAATTAGGCAAGTCGTTGTATAACAGTGGTTTGTTCTGTAGACTATCGAAAAAAATATTGCATAAGGGGGCTAATAATATTGACCTTAAAATTAAAAACTGCTTCTATTCTTGCCGAAATAAAACAAATAAGACTTTCTCCAGAAGAAAAAATATTATAGGAAATACTGTGAAAAATTCCTTGCTCTGTTTTTGGAGATTTTTACCATTTTTTTATTTATTCAGCCTATCTTTGGGTCTGGTGGAAGCAATTTTAGCTTAGCTTAGCATAAATCATTGAATCGGATTAGACCATTAGCATCTCGCTCAAAAATGACCAAAGAGTTTCCATAGTTTTTATATTAAAAGCTTGACTCTTCTGTAGTTACATTACCAAGAACAACAAAAAATTCAAAGTTGCTATTTTCTAGGCTGATATGGCCAGCTGATTTAAATGTTATCACTCGATTGAATGGGCATTATCAGTGGTTATCAGCTGATAGTTATAGATATGTTAATGAAATTTTTTATATTATTTATTAAATTTCCCATTTATTGTATTTTATTAACGTCTACTCCTACCCCAACTGTCACAGTAACGTAAAAACAGATCTGGATCTGGAGTCTTCTCTATTAGTATAGCTGATTACCATGTGGATGGATGATTACAGCCTTCTGAGCCTACTAGTAGGTGCAGAAGGCCCCTACTGGCTCATATCTATCAACTGATATCCACTGATAACGCCCATTCAATCGAATGATAACATTCGAATCGGGTGATATGGCTAGGAACTATACTTTCATTCTGGCGTAGAAAGCAGTGCTAATTGGCTAATTTCCATCAATATAACTAACGTGACCACCTGTTTGCACAGGAAGCGTGACATGCAACCATAAAGATATTTGTGAGAAATGATTCAGAACATATTTTTAATCTTATATTCTTTCTATATATTTTATATCATATGTATTTTTTTTTAGGCGCTAAGTAATTTCATTGCACTGCTGCAGTCATAGTACAACAGCAAAATTCCTTGAGAATTACACCAGAATGAGTGTATAGTTCCCAACCATATAAGCCAAGCAAAAATAGCAACTTTTAATTTTCTGTCAGTCTTAGTACACAATGAAACTACAGAAAGGTCAAGCTTTAAATAGGAAAATGATCAAAACTCTGATCATTTTTGAGCGAGATGCTAATGGTCTAATCCGATTCAATGATCTATGCTAAGCTAAGCTAAAAGTGCACCCACCAGACCCGGAGATCAGCTGAATGGATTCAAAAATAGGAAAACTCAACTGTTTAACTCTAGGAGAGCTGTAAAATGAGCATTTTTCCAAAAAATAAGTGGGGTGTAGTGAAGGTGAGAATGACATTGAGACAAAAGGGTCAAATACAGTCCTGGGAAAACCTAAAACAGGTGACCTCAAGTAAAAGATGGACTGACCACCATTCAATCATGGAACAATCAAGAAATACCAACGCTATCTGCACAGATCTGCACATAAACAGAAACACTGAGACATCCCAGCAGCTAATTCCTTCAGATTAGGCATCCAAAAAACATCCAAACCAGACTTTTATAGTCTTTAAACAATCCCAGTGTTGTGTACTCCAGCGCACCTCATCCGAGGGCAAAACATTTCACAAATAAAGGAAACTTTCTCGTGAGAGGAGGGAAAAAATTGGTGTTTTTGAGACCGCTGTTGTTGAGGCCCCCTTTTGCACAGAAAATATCAAAGAGCTCTGAGTGGTTGAGCTGGGCAGAAATCCAACCCACCGAGCCCGAAATCGCCCCGAGCACAATGCTAAACACCCCTCCATCCCAAGCCCAATTCGCTCATAAGCAGCCAAAGGCCAGACCTCCAAAACATACGGAGAAAAGTGTTGGTGCAGATCCAAACCAGAGCCCATTAGCTGAGAGACGTCGCTCCACCCCGCTTTCCAACAAGCCCCTTTAATATTTAGATTTGCAAAACTCAAAACAGGTTTTGTTGGGTACGATGCTCGTTTCAACAGTGGAAATGTAGTCAACCTCAAGTTCTTCACCTGTCATGGCTTCACATTCACATGAAGTTAACAAAAACTTCTGACTTTACCAACAGAGTGCTGAATGACTAAATAAAAAATTTACTTTTTACTTTTTTTCCAACAAGCCTCTTTAATATTTAGACTTGCAAAACTCAAAACAGATTTTGTTTGGTACGATGCTCATTTCAACGGTGGAAATGTAGTCAACATCGATACTTCAGCTGTCATGGTTTCACATGCATGTGAAGTTAACAAAAACCTCTGACTTTAACAACGAAGCGCTGATTGGCTAAAACAAAACATTGATATTTTTCAATGTTTATGGACGGATAAGGTCTGTTTTTAGTATATCAGGAAAATGTTTTTGCAAACATTTATGAGTTGGTAAAAAGCGCAAATGTGTCTAAATGGCACTACAGAGGTTAATAATTCTTGCTAATAAGTTCTGCTATCAATTACTCATCCTTCACTTATTCAAAACCTATTTGAGTTTCTTTCTTCTGTTGAACACAAAGAAGATATTTTGAAAATTGCTGGATGTCACCCATTGACTTCCACAAATATATTTTGGAAGTCAACGGGTGACATCAACCATTCATTCATTCATTTTCCTTCAGCTTAGTCCCTTATTTATCAAGGGTCGCCACAGCGGAATGAACCGCCAACTTATCCAGCATATGTTTTACACAGCGGAGGCCCTTCCAGCCGTAACCCAGTACTGGGAAACACCCATACATTGTCATTCACACACACACTCATACACTACGGCCAATGTTAGTTCATAAAATTCACCTATAGCGCATGTCTTTGGACTTGTGGGGGAAACCGGAGCACCCGGAGGAAACCCACGCCAACAAGGGGAGCACATGCAAACTCCACAATGAAATGCCAACTGGCCTGACCAGGACTTGAACCAGCAACCTTCTTGCTGTGGGGCAACAGTGCTAACCACTGAGCCACCATGCCGCCCTTTGTGATCAATTAAACGTGTAAAAATCATAAACTCTGTTGGTCACAGGGCTTATTCTCCCCAATAATCTTAAAGCCAATTGACATTTTGTCAAACAATTGACCTACAAAATTATGCCATCCTTTTAGCACTTTATTAGCGATGTTTCCATACAAACATATGAATTACTCATCCGCAAAACTAGAATATTGCATAAAAGATTTGCAAATAAAGCACAGTTTCGTCACTTCCTGATAAACTGGCGGCAAATATCAGACAGAAAAATTGAGTTTTCTGCGGTAGGAGAAGCCACTCTGGGCCTTTTTTCTTCTATAGACCATTTCAACGTTAAAAGAGCTGCCATAACATTATTTATCAATATGTGGCTCTTTTTGGATTCTCAGAAGCTATGGAAATTAAAAATGTAAATCAGGAAATACGTTGGGACCATTTTTTGTTTACATGTCTCAAAACCCTCTATAATTAATGAGTTGCACCTTAGAAGACGAAAACGAAAAGCAATGCGGTGGCTTTTGGAGACATGAGACGCTCTTTGGGAAGACGCTCAAGACAGTTCTGGAGGTAATAATATAATAATAATAATAATAATAATAATAATAATAATAATAATAATACTGCGACGCGGTGGCGCAGTGGGTAGCACGTTCGCCTCACAGCAAGAAGGTCGCTGGTTCGAGCCTCGGCTGGGTCAGTTGGCATTTCTGTGTGGAGTTTGCATGTTCTCCCCGTGTTCGCGTGGGTTTCCTCCGGGTGCTCCGGTTTCCCCCACAAGTCCAAAGACATGCGGTATAGGTGAATTGGGTAAGCTAAAATTGTCCGTAGTGTATGTGTGTGAATGAGTGTGTATGAATGTTTCCCAGTGATGGGTTGCAGCTGGAAGGGCATCCGCTGCGTAAAACATATGCT
>CAIGQV010012535.1:0-17981 GCA_903798115.1 Danio jaintianensis
CATCACCCTCCTTTTAACATGTCAAGTCTGCCATTCTAACCCAATCAGCCTGACATAATGATCTCCAGCCTTGTGCTCGTCAACATTCTCACCTGAGTTAACAAGACGATTACTGAAATGATCTCAGCAGGTCCTTTAATGACAGCAATGAAATGCAGTGGAAAGTTTTTTTCAGGATTAAGTTAATTTTCATGGCAAAGAAGCAACTTTTCCAATTTCCAATATTTATGTAATTCTCAAAACTTTTGGCCACGACTGTACAAGTGCAGGCACATTATGAAATGTTCATATTCATATATACATTTAGGCAATATCTAAATTTATCTCATATTCAGCCCAAAACAGCACACATCACACCTACATACAGTAAATCAACCTGGGCAGCTGAATATTTGGCAATTTTCAGTATACATAGCTGAAGATGCATTTTTTTCAACAACACTTGTCTCTTTAACACTAGCACTCACTTTTCTGTTTCTTCATGCTTTTCCTCTTACCCTTCTTATATAAAACTGGTTAAAAATACGGTGCTTCTATTTTGCTGTTGTAATTCTGTTGTCATTATGGATTCAAATCTTCTAACACCATAAAGCTGATTATTTAATTTGTTTACGTTGCACTGTTAATGCCAGAAAGAGAAACACATTTTTACATCCACTCTGCATGTTTGTTTGCACTCAGTTTCATTATACACAGCATTTCCAATATTAACGTTAGTTAGGAGTTAAATAAATGTTCAATAAGTTTATTTAATTATGTTTATGATGCCAATATCCAAAATGTACTATAATATTTATTAACAAAACATTTTAATATTTGATTCTTTTTGAGCAGATAGCAGCATAGTACTTGCTGGGGTACTCACCATTCACATAGAGATAAACATCAGAGCTTAATGGTGTTGAGACTGATCTTATATGTCCTCCACACCGGTACCAACCATGATCGGACTCGGAAGCTCCTCTGATAGTGAGAGTGTCTCTGTTTACTGTGTGACGATCAGACAACTGTAACACACTGTAACTGTATCTGTCTGTATACCACACAAATGTCCAGTCACTGTGATTAGACACAATATTGCATGTTATATTGACTGTCTCTCCTGTGAATACAGGTTTGTGTGGTGTCACTGTCACTGTAGGTGTGGGTACAGCTGAGAAGAAATACAAAAACAAAGTGATTCAAACAGCTCATTCAGTGAAAAGAATTAACTCTGTAAATTAAATACTATATAAATGTTATCTCATATTTCATAATGTTTTTTTTCTATTTTTCTTGTGTGTTGTCAATAGTTTTCTGATCTGCTGTTTTTGAAGAGGATCTGACTCCCTCAAGTTCTCAGACAAACACCAGCTAAATTCACTTTTGTGTCTCGAAATTACACTTTTTTGGTTCGCTAGTAAGCTTTATAAGATGGCAGGCGGAAAAGAATGAGAGACATTGATCTTTTTGAGCCTAAATTGTTTTAGTGCATTTTGTGCATTGCATGTCTGATGATGGAAGGATTATGTTTGCATTCTTTAGTGAGAGTTTAGAGGTGTGTTGATCATAATTAAAAAAATACATGCATAAATGAATGCTTGTTGTGAAATATAATCGATTGTGATGCTATTATATGCAACTTATTATGTCTATGAGTCCACGCTTGAATTATGAAATATGCTATTTGTATTTGCTCAGTTTTCACAGTGCTGTGGGTGTTGTTCAAAATCTGCTGGTCTTGTCTTCTGACAATCAGTTTGATTTTAAATTTAAACATGGTACAGATACAGTTTAAGTCAGAATTATTGGCCCCCCTGTTTATTTTTTTCCCCAATTTCTGTTTAACGGAGAGAAGATTTTTTCAACACATTTCTAAACATAATAGTTTTAATAACTCATTTCTAATAACTGATTTCTTTGATCTTTGCCATGATGGCAGTAAATAATATTTGCCTAGACATTTTTCAAAACACTTCTAAACAGCTTAAAGTGACATTTAAAGGCTTAACTAGGTTAATTAGGTTAACTAGGTATTAGGCAAGTTATTGTATAACGATGGTTTGTTCTGTAGACTATCGAAAAAAATATATAGCTTAAAGGGGCTAATAATTTTGACCTTAAAATGGTTTTAAAAAAATTAAAAACTGCTTTTATTCTAGCCGAAATAAAACAAATAAGACTTTCTCCAGAAGAAACAATATTATCAGACATACTGTGAAAATTTCCTTGCTCTGCTAAACATAATTTGGGATATATAAAAAAATAATAATAATAATAATAATTCAAAGGAGGGCTAATAATTCTGACTTCAACTGTATGTGTATTTTTGCTTTAAAGGAGATTTTAGATTTGTATAACATACATAATCCTACAATGTTTGTTATATTGGTGCTTTAAAAGCCTTTGATCATGTAAATCATACAAAATTATGTTGTAAATTATGTAAAAAAGAATTTTGGCTCCTCACGTTTTCAGTCTCTTTTAGCTTGTAAAACTTTTATTTACTTCAATTCTTCAATTATTTTCTTCAATTACCAAACAATTAAACAACCTGTAACACACTGTTAAACATGCCTTTGTTCCAATGTTTTTGAGTGTTGCAGCATATTCTTGATTCCTCACAGTAAGAATGTCGCTGGTTCGAGTCCTGGCTGTGCCAGTTGGCATTTCTGTGTGGAGCTTGCATGTTCCCCTTCAGATAGTTAACTTTGACGTGTGTCACTTTGGGAGATTGCTAGATGACCAATCACTGTGAAGAGTAAAAAACGAGCCAATGAACGCCTATGAGTTGGCAGAGCGCAGCTCCAACAGGTGCTGCTAATTAATCATTAGCGGGTATTTAAACAGCACATGCAGGAGGGCGCATTAGACATTTCAGACAACATGGTTGACGTGTTGAAACAAGAGCTGAATCCAGAGAGATCAACCTGCATGTATCCAGTCAGGGTGGCAACGCAGACAGCGGCAATCGAGCTGGGCGATTCTCCTGTCCATGGATTACAGTGGGACCTTATCTGTCGCCTCCAGCCCACGCAGCGCCCCCACAGCGCCCCCTATCCAAGCTTCGAGCGTTTGTGGTATGCCCGCACTTTTGCTCAATGATACTGAAGATCAGATGCCTATTGCGGCATCGGAGGGCAAGTTGTCATGTTCAGATGACAGACTGGGCTACCATCCTCCGGGGTGCAATGCGCGGTCACAGTTCTAGAATCAGACATGATGGCTGTGCTTTCCCAGGCTGCTTCAGCGGTAGGGCTGAAGATGGTTTGTCCCCCCATCCCGCCACCGGACCGACTAGAGGGGTGCGATGCAGGGGCTGATGTAAGAAGTAAATCCTCCCAGCACCTCGTCCCCTTCTTCCCGGGGGCACATAGTGAGCTCATGCAGGTATGGAGGGTGTTTTTCTCCACCCAATCCTTATGCGCTTCTGCCCTCACCTCCCTCGATGGTGGCAGCCAGCAGGTATAAAGCTTTTCACTAGATGGTTTGCCACCTGGAGGAGTAAGCTGAGACCCCCATCCAAGGCCGGTGGGTTATCTGTGTCTCTCACGGCCAGAGCCCACACCGCCACTGGGCCCTGTCGCTTCTGCCCTGCACCACGTTACCACCGCAAGCACTGGCCAGGCTGCACGAGGGCGGTTCTTCCCCAGGCTTGATGTATGAGCTCTGCACAGTGGCCGACAATGCTCTCATGACCAACAAGTCAGCCGCCTGTGCCCTGGGGAAGACAATAGCCACACAGTTGTCCAGGAATGCTACCCTTGGATTACCCTGATAGATATGTGCAACGCCGACAAAGCTCGCTTTCTTGGCACGCCCATATACCAGGCTGGCCTATTCGATGACACTGTTGAGGACTTTACCCAGGAGTCCTTGACAGTGAAAGAACAGCCAAGAGCGATGGGACAGGTCATCATCCAGTGGGCTCAGAAGACTGCTCCCCCTGAGCTCGGTGTCCAAAAATCGCTTGTGCGCCATTCTTCCTAACCGGAGATACATGCGCTTATTCTGCTCTGCTTGGAAAGTTCTCCATCTGTCTTCCCTACCCGCTAAACAGCTTAGCATATGTTGCTCTCCACCTGGATAGGGCTACCCATATGCTTATATTGTCACAAGGTCTCCCCATTGGGTAGCAGATGGACTCCGTATCGTTCTTCCCCTTCGGCACTGGCACACTTCTCCAATGTACTGTCGTATTTCTAAAATCCCCAGTCTACAGTTAGCTAGGTATATAGTTTGACCCCCTACATTTTCAGAAATGTTCCCATATTCTGGTAATTAAAGGACCTGGGGACGTTGGAAGGTTGCGCTCTGGGTGATGCTTGTTCGCTCATGCTATGCTTGGCAAACTTCTCACCAACTGCGTGACGGGCACAGCTGCTGTGGCGTTTTCCATACACTCTCCCAAAGTTTCTAAGACACACGTTGAAGTTCCCTATCTGAAGGGGAACATCCTGGTTATGTCTATAACCGACATTCCCCTAAGGGTCTCCAGCTGATAGCTGAGTGTTCGGCTTCTTCAGTGGGTAAAAGTTTAATGCACCCTCCTGTACATGCAGGTTATATACTCACTATTGATTAATTACCAGCACCTGTCCGAGCTGCGCTCTGCTAACTCATAGGCATTTATTGGCTCGTTTTCTTACTCTTCAGAGTGATTGGTCATCTAGCAATCTCCCAAAGTGCCTAAAACATACACTCTGTTCCCTCCATCAGGGAACATGGGTTATGGATACAACCAGGACATTCTCCCTGTGTTCACGTGGGTTTGCTCTGGTGCTCCGGTTTCCCCCACAGTCCAATGACTTGTGGTATAAGTGAATTGAATAAACTAAATTGGCTGTAGTGTATAAGTGTGTGTGAATGAGAGAGTGTATTGGTGATTCCCAGTGCTGGGTTGCTGCATCCACTGCATACAACATATGCAGAGTAATTAGGGGTTCATTCCGCTGTGGCGACCACTGATAAATCAGGAACTAAGCCAAAGGATAGTGAGTGAGTGAGATATTCTTGATTTTATTGCATTACATAAAAATGTCCTGATGTTTGGATTGTATGTGTCAGTTTTTGTATATGTAAAGTACTACATCAGTCTAAACTAATTGCCCTAAAGGGAATAAAAAATGTAAACTGAAACAAAATAAAACAAAAAAAATCTGCCCAAGGTAATACTTAATTTTGAACAAAATCGCAGTCTCTCGTAGTTAATGTTAAGTAGGTTTAGAAGAAATAGAATATTCAACTCACCATTTACTGAGAGAGAAGCAGCAGAGTTTGATGGTGTTGAGACTGATCTTCCAGCTATGAGTCCTCTACACCAGTACTGACCCTGATCAGACTCAGCAGCTCCACTGATAGTGATAGTGTCTCTGTTTACAGTGTAATGACCATCAGACCACTGTAACATGCTGTTTCTGCTGTCTGTATACCACTCATATGTCCAGTCACTGTGATCAGACTCAATCACACACTTCAGATTGACTGTCTCTCCAGTGAACACAGCACTGTCTGGTCTCACAGTCACTGTAGGTCTGGGTAAAGCTGAGAAGAAAGACAGAAACATAAAGTTACTCAATCAGCTCTTTTATTGAAATAATGTATTTTGTAAAGATGTTTTATTAAACTGTACAGCGTATACATTGTTTATATTCATATGAGGAGCAGCTGAATCTGAGATTGTCTGAAGACTTCATCAACTAATTTAACAGCATCGGTAAGTCAATTCATTCTTAATGATTTCATTATTAAAACTCAACTTTATTAAAAAGCATCACTCAAGTGATTTTCTTTTCTCTTGATAATCATGAATAGCCACAGTAACCGTGACAGAGAATAAATATCAAAGATATAAACCGTAGCCTCCACAAAACACATAGACGCCTCTAGTGACGTTAGATTTTTCAATCTCCTATAAATCCAAAACAATTAAATAACCTTATTAACTGAAACACTTGGTTTAACATGCCTTTGGCCGAATGTTTTAGCGTGTGTTACAGCCATCAAAATCAAACATTAATAAAATGTATTTGGTCAGTGAAAACACTGGTATCTTCTCAATGTACTTTTGTCAATTAAACAAAAGTTAAAGAGAACTTAAAAAAGAAGAAGAATAATCTTGATTTTATTCAATTTTATAAAAATGGCCTAACTTTTTTCAAAATTGGGGTTGCATTTGCCACTGTTTGTATCATCATCAGTGTAAATTATTGCCCTAAAGAGGATAATATGTAAACAAAACCCCTAAAAATCTTAGTTTGCTAAGCAAGGTAATACTCAATTTTGAACAACTTCAGTCTCTCATTGTTAATGTTGAGTAGGTTTAAAAGAAATATGATAATCAACTCACCCTTTACTGAGAGAGAAACCACAGAGCTTGATCGTGTTGAGACTGATCTTCCAGCTATGAGCCCTCTACACCAGTACTGACCCTGATCAGACTCAGCAGCTCCTTTGATAGTGAGAGTGTCTCTGTTTACAGTGTAATGACCATCAGACGACTGTAACTTTACACTGTTTCTGTCTTTATACCACTCATATGTCCAGTCACTGTGATCAGACTTAATCACACACTTCAGATTGACTGTCTCTCCAGTGAATACAGCACTGTCTGGTCTCACAGTCACTGTAGGTCTTGGTAAAACTGAAAAGACAAAAACATAAAATGACTCCCAATCAGCCCAATCATGAGAGCTCTTTGTTCTATTAAATTATTCTGCGAGTTTCAGAATTTAAATGGTCATAACCAAAGCATTTATTTAATTAAGCTGTAAAAACAAAGGCATGTTAAGTAACAGGGGTGTGTATATTTATAAGAAAATAAGAAGAAAACAATTTTTTTGCAGCGCTGAAAAACAAAGCAGTGGCTGAATCTGACAGCAACTGCATCAAAAAAGAAATACTTTCATAATAATTTGTCTGTGAATGATAGTTTTAATTAAATAAGGTTGTTAAAACACTCATGAGCGATAGTGTTTGTGTGTTTAAATAACTGTTTCGAAAATTGTCACTGTCTTTAACACACACATCTCAAATTCCAATAATAATAAGAAAATTGTGGATAGAACCATGCACTATCCTAAATTATTGCTTTATTTAATGTAGCATTTTGTACTGTAGCATTTACACTGCAAAAAATGCTTTTCGTCCCTAGATTTTTGTTTTGTTTCTAGTCCAAATATCTAAATTCTTCAATTAAGAAACATTTTCTAGACAAGCAAAAATATTGTCTTGTTTTAATAAATACTATGTCATATGGTGTAATTATTATAACTGCTATTAGGCTTAAAAACGAAAATACTGTCATTGTAAATGTTTTGAGGGATTAAACACAGAATACATTTAACACAATTATCCTCAATTTTAACTTTATCAGAATTATATTATTGCAACAGGGCGTCACGGTGGTGCAGTGAGTAGCACGATCGCCTCACAGCAAGAAGGTCGCTGGTTCGAGCCTCAGCTGGGTCAGTTGGCATTTCTGTGTGGAGCTTGCATGTTCTCCCCGTGTTGGCGTGGGTTTCCTCCGGGTGCTCCGGTTTCCCCCACAAGTCCAAAGACATGCGCTATAGGTGAATTGGGAAAGCTAAATTGTCCATGGTGTATGTGTGTGAATGAGTGTGTATGGATGTTTCCCAGTGATGAGTTGCGGCTGGAAGGGCATCCACTGCGTAAAACATATGCTGGATAAGTTGGCGGTTCATTCCGCTGTGGTGACCCCAGATTAATAAAGGGACTAAGCCGAAAAGAAAATGAATGAATATTATTGCAAATTTATGCCATTAATTTCTCGCTACACCTATAACAAACAGTGTGTCCACAGTGAAGAGCACAGTCATTTATATGCATTTCAATTAAATAGATAGAATATTATTTTAGTAATGAAAAAGACCCTATAGGGGTGACACAGTGGCTCAGTGGTTAGCGCTGTCGCCTCACAGCAAGAAGGTCGCTGGGTCAGTTGGCATTTCTGTGTGGAGTTTGCATGTTCTTCCGTGTTGGCGTGGGTTTCCTCCACTGTCCAAACACATGCACTATAGGGGAATTGAATAAACTAAATTGGCCGTAGTGTTTGAGTGCATGTGAGAGTGTTTGGGTGTTTCCCAGTACTGGGTTGCAGCTGGAAGAGCATCCGCTTTGTAAAACATATGCTGGATAAGTTGGCGGTTCATTCTGCTGTGGCAACACCTGATAAATAAAGGGACTAAGCCGAAGGAAAATGAATGAATGAATGAAAATACCCTGGTTTTCAATGATGCATGTATGTTTTATAAGATTCCAAAGTATACACTTTCCCATTTTTTGACTGTTACGGCCCAAAACCCAAAACTGGCTCGATTAAAAAAAAAAAAATCAAGGTTTAAGCCGAACATATGAAAGACACAGACGCTTGAATATGACAGATTGACGTCCAGTCAATATTTTAATCTCATTAAATCACTTACAAACCCCCCCCCCCCCCCAACAAATAACTGTAGACAGGTAGGGCAGCTAAACAAAACAGTTCCCTGACTATAGCTGTTTTTCCAGGAGCGATCTTACCTATAGCTCCCGTGAAAAGAATGAAAAAACAGGTGAGTCTTCCGGGCCACTGCTTCCCTTTGCTGAACTAAATAAATAACAAAAACTTGACTATAAAAATTCATATACCTGCTACAAAAATAAACAAAGTATCAAAATAAACAACGAAGCAAAATAGTTAACACATAAAGAATGCCAAAGGATCAAAAGTTAACAAAAACATAACATTAAGAGGTGCGCTATGCGGAGCGACCCTGGCATGCGCGGAGCACCGCCAGCCAGACAGCATGAGCAAGCGAAAGAGAGAAACAGAACCGCTATTGCCGTCAGCCTTATATACGGGGAATCCCCAGTGACGTCACCGGCGTCAAGCAGTTCGCAAACTCCACCTACAACTCAGACAAGCGCAGAAAGCACAACCATACCAATAAATAAATAAATAAACAAACAAACAAACACAGACCCACGTAACATTGACATTCATTAAAATGCTATAAAATCAGCCAATAAGACATCAGACATTTCAGTCTCTAAAGGACTCCATTGCCACAGTCCGAATCTGCGAAGTACATCAGTGTCAGAAAGGTTTTATAAGATTTATAGTTTGTAATATGGATATTTTTCTAATGGTAACTATTTGAAATGTTTGGATGTTTGTCTGTGATCTTTTAAAAGGAATCGGTGTCTGAGATATCTTATAACCACATGATGGTGTGTTTGTTTACTTACTGCAGAAACAAAACAATCCAAAATAGAAAAAACCCAGAAAGCAAATTATGGACATAAACCCCCAGCAAAGAGAACGAGGATTCTGATGTGATCCATGTTGTAGCTAGAAAACATTGCACTGCACAGTACCTGCATTTACTGACGTTCCTGCTCCATCACGATGCGAAACATGACCTGTGTTTTGATTGTGTTCTGAATGAGTGAAGGACATCAGACCTAAAACAGAAGAACAGAAATGAGGCATTTTCATTAACGCAACACTTTGCAAATGACCATATTTCAACTGAAGGTGTTTATATGTGTTTGTGTGTGCTTTGACTCATTTTTCACTTAGTCAAAATTAGATTATTGCAAATTTATGCCACTAAATTGTCTTCTCACTGTACCTAAATCAGTGTGCACACACTGAGGGCTGCAGCCATTCATATGCAATTAAATAGATAAAACATCTCTCTCTCTCTCTCTCTCTCTCTCTCTCTCTCTCTCTCTCTCTCTCTCTTTTTATGGAAAGGAGCTTGTTTTATCAAAAGACAAAAAAATCCCACTTTATATTAGGTGGCCTTAACTTGCATAAAAAATACACACAATGTACTTGTACAATGTATTGCAGAACACTTGTGGTGCTCTTGACGTGGGATACAGGCAGGGTTAACCCTTGTGCCTGTTCAAATTGACTGAAAACATCCACTGAATTAAACTGCTGTAAAAATGCAGATTTTTGCATAAATCTGTTAATCAACCTCAGTCCTGATCAAAACTACTGAATGTTTTTAAAAATGACAGGATTTTAACTCTTTAATTGCCAAGTTCACAAATGATGCACTGATTTGGTGGGGAAAAAACACACACAAAATGACGTATTTTTTCAATATAAAAGGTAATTATGGACTGTTTTTTTACCTTTTATTACAGTCTTGGACATGTAATAATAATAATAATTCCTTACATTTATATAGCGCTTTTTCTATACACTCAAAGCGCTTTACACATTGGGGGGGAATCTCCTCATCCACCACTAGTGTGCAGCATCCACCTGGATGACGCGACGGCAGCCATATTGCGCCAGACCGCACACCACACACCAGCTGATTGGTGGAGAGGAGACAGAGTGATGAAGCCAATTATGACATGGGGATGGTTAGGAGGCCATGATGGACAGAGACCAGTGGACATGTGAATGATTAGTAACAACATTGGCTTGATGCATTGTTAGATTTGAATTATTCTGCCTAATTCACTGTTGGTGGCTGTTTTTGCCTCATTGACTTCCATTATAAACACATTTCATGGTGCATAAATACACAGTCTTTGTTTTTATTTACTCCGTGTAGTTCTGAGAGCTGAGATGCATATTTAGATTTTCTCAGACACATCAAGGTAAGTGCGCAAAGGTCACTCTCACACTCTCACACACTCACAGATTCACATACACACACTTTAATTTGCTGTTATACTCCATATAAAATCCAGAAACTACGCTTTTTTTGCACAGGCCTATCTAAAGGGTTAATGGTGCCAACTGATGATCAACAGTAAAAATTACAAATGTTACCTCTTCCCAACAGGGAAAACCACCAACAATCAAAAATGCGTGATTATATGGTGTCATGGTTTTGCAAGCAAAACAATTATTTTGAAAAAAATAAATTTGAAAATCAATCAAAAACAATGCATCCAAGGCAGTGTTGTTACTAATCGTTCACATGTCCAAGACTGTGATAAAAGGTAAAATAAATCCAGTCCACAATTACTTTTTATATTGAAAATACGTCATTTTGTGTGTTTTTTTAAGTTAAAATCCTGTAATTTTCTAAACTATTCAGTAGTTTTGATCAGGACTGAGGTTGATTAACAGATTTATGTAAAAAAATATATATAAAAAAAAATATTAATCTTATGCATTTTTACAGCAGTTTAATCCAGTGGATGTTTTCATCCTGAACATAACAAAAGGGTTGTCAATTTCACCAGAATTTCACAAATCAAAGCATTTTCTTAAAATATGTGTCAAAATAACATTTGTCACGAAAGATCATTCTGCTAACTGAAACACAGAATAAGTTATGGCCAAATTAAGCCTCAAAATCACCCCAGAGTGGATGAAAACATCCCCAAAAGTACATAAGGGTTAAGAACAGGTTTGGTGGTTTGGGTAGGTTTAAAGGTGAGTTAAGGTGTCAGGGATAGTCAACAGTGTACAAATGTAATTACAGAAATCAATTGCAGATGTAATTACATGCAGGGGTTTAATCAAGCATAAGTACAATGTAAAATCATGCATTTACACAATAAATGCATTGTAATAAATAATCGATTTCAGTGTAAGTACATATTAGTTAAGGCCACCTAAGATAAAGTAGGACTGTTATATATATATATATATATATATATATATTAGGCATCACGGTGGCGCAGTGGGTAGCACGATCACCTCACAGCAAGAAGATCACTGGTTCGAGCCTCGGCTTGGTCAGTTGGCATTTATGTGTGGAGTTTGCGTGTTCGCGTGGGTTTCCTCAGGGTGCTCCGGTTTCCCCCACAAGTACAAAGACATGCACTATAGGTGAATTGGGTAAAGTAAATTGTCCGTAGTGTATTTGTGAATCTGAGTGTATGGGTGTTTCCCAGTGATGGGTTGCAGCTGGAAGGGCATCCACTGCGTAAAACATATGCTGGATAAGTTGGCGGTTCATTCCGCTGTGGCAACACCTGATTAATAAAGGGACTAAGCCGAAAAGAAAATGAATGAATTATATATATATAACACATACATCTCATCTCATCAAAAAAAAAAAAACTTATGGCATTTATTAAAATGCTAAAATAAAGTGTGGATTTACTTCACCAATATTACATACAAACAGCAAATTCTAAATACACATCAGCACCAACAACATATCTTTAAAAGGTGTTTTTAGACCAGAGCTGGGAGAACAAGCCCGAACTCCTGCCCACAACAGTTAATTCTCACTTCCCTACAGGTACTATTTAACAACATCAACAGTCCCAACTACTGGCCTGGCATACTTAATACAACATTTTTTGGAGGTGTTTGCACATATGTGTAAGACGAGCAGGTGGTTTAATGGCATCCATACCGCTCTTCTTACCACAGTACTGGCACAGTGTAATATTCAATACACCACAAACAAAAGAACTTGCTAATGATCGCTGCTGTCTGTTGCTCATGTCTTTATTCCATGCTGAACATTGCTCATATATACAACATCCCTCAACTCTCCTTAGCAAATGTATTAGTCTGTAAAGAACTATTTATCATTTACTTATTACAGAAGGAGTTTTTGATCATTATATTCTTAGTTTAGCTTGCATTAATGCATTCATTGTGTACAATGTCTAAGAATATGCACCTTTATCAAATTAGCATCACACAAAAAAGCACCCAGCACATGATATTAGGAGAAAACAGACAATGTGTCCAGCTAACAAATACCATACCATCCTTAAAAAGTCACATTTAGTTGTATCAGATAGACAATGAAAAGTCTTGCTTCTGCATCTGACCAACACGTAATGCATAATCACACTAAATCTGAACAATAAACAACACAATAAGCAGCAAGACTGAATTCAAACACCACACAAGCATTATTTTAAACAATACAACTGAATTAAAAACAGAAAATAATAGCATGTAATATGATCAAATACTCACAGATAATGAGAGGCAGCGCGCTGGAGCCCATCCTGACACACTAATAGACTGCTTTAACAGTGTTTCGTGTTTTCAGACAGACACTTCCTGTGTTTAAACAGTCATTTCACACTTTGAAGAAGAGAAGCGGGAGAAGGAGACAGAACTCTGAATCTGAACAGATCCTCAGTTTCTGTATTGTTCACTTTCAAGTCAAGTCAAGTTTATTTATATAGCGCTTTTCACAATGTAGATTTTGTCAAAGCAGCTTAACATAGTTCTAGTAAAGTCCAGATTTCAGAGTTGAAGTTCAGTTTAGTTTAGTTCAGTGTGGTTTAAATTTCACTGCTGAAAGTTCAAACACTGAAGAGCAAATCCAGCGAAGCACAGCTCCACAAGTCCCAATCCGAGCAAGCCAGTGGCGACAGTGGCGAGGAAAAAAAACTTCACCAATTGACGAAAAGTGAAGGGAAAAAAAAACCTCAAGAGAAACTAGGCTCTGTTGGGCACGACCATTTTTCATCTGGCGAAACTTCCTGTTCAGAGCTGCAATCTAGGCGCTGGAGGCTGAAGAAGCTGGACGTCCATCGTGGAGAAGCTGCAGGTGTGAGTAGGGCACCGGCAGGCGGTCAGGTTGGCCCGCAGGATCAATGTGGGGACTCGTTTATCACGGTGGTCATTCAGGAATCAGTCTCATGCACTCCATTTCTCCATGACGACCACAGCATCAGCTCGGGATACGACCTGGTCCAGGATTATGGATACCTTGGGATCATCTCTTCACAGGTCTTGGATCGCATCAATGGCACTGTATAGTCTCTAGGGACCTCGGAATGAGTATCCCCAGGTGGAAATAGAGAATAAAGAAAATAATTTGCGTAGCTGTTCATAGTGTATTTAAACGAGATGTAAAAATGGAGTGTTATAGATGAAAATAGCAGTTAAATAAACAAACATGTAAAGCATATGAGAGTTTCGAACACAATGTCTGGTGTATTGAGGAGTGTGTCCTACAGGTGATGTCGAGCCAGCTCACCTGCGTGGAGCACATTCATGCATCATACCGTTATGCGATGCATTGAGTGTATGCTTTACTAAAAAGATAGGTCTTTAATCTAGTTTTGAACAGAGAGAGTTTCAGAGTTAACTCTATTCCAGAGTTTAGGAGCCATAAATGAGAAGGCTCGACCATCTTTACTCGACTTTGCTATTCAAGGTACTACCAGAAGCCCTGAGTTTTGAGATCTTAAAGAACGGGTTGGATTGTAGCGAGACAGAAGGTTGGTTAGATAAACAGGTGCTAGATTATTTAAAGCTTTATAGGTAAGAAGCAATATTTTATAATCAATACGGAACTTAACAGGCAGCCAGTGTAAGGAAGATAAAATTGGGGTGATATGATCATATTTTCTAGACCTGGTAAGAACTCTGGCAGCTGCATTTTGTACTAACTGAAGTTTATTAATAGAGGATGCTGGGCAACCAGCGAACAGAGCATTACAGTAATCCAGCCTAGAAGTCATGAAAGCATGAACTAGCTTTTCTGCATCTGAGATGGATAGCATACTTCGTAACTTAGCGATATTTCTCAGATGAAAGAAGGCGGTTTTTGTGACATAGGAGATATGATTTTCAAAAGTTAAATGGCTGTCTAGTATAACACCCAGATCTTTTACAGTAGAGCTAAAGCTAACTTTGTGTCCCTCTAATTGCAGGTCGAGTTGTGAGATCTGCTGTGTACAGGATTTAGGCCCAATAAGTAATAATTCTGTTTTGTCCGAATTTAAGAAAAGGAAATTGTTGGTCATCCAGTCTTTAACATCTTTAATACATTCAGTTAGCTTAGACAGTTCAGACGTCTCATCAGGTTTTGTTGAAATATATAATTGAGTATCATCTGCATAGCAGTGAAAGCTGATCCCGTGTCTTCTTATAATGTCTCCCAGGGGTAGCATGTATATATACTTTCAGCCATGGTTATTAGGCTCATAATTAAAGGAATAGTTCATCAACAAACAAAAAAGTCATTACCAGTCTAAACAGGTTTCTTTCTTCTGTTGAACACAAAATAATTGTCTAAAAAGATGCAAATAATATTTTATATAAATTCTTGTTTGTTTCATTTGGTTATTGTTCTCAAATTCCAGTTTTATTTCAAAATCAAAGTGTGTAAAAATGTGCAAAGGTGTGTTTGTCAGTGTGGTGCTGTGGTTTCACACTAACCAGCACAGACTCTGCAGCTGAGCTTCTGTGAAGTCCAGCAGACCCTTTTCACATGTAGACGTTTGTTTGAATACCTTTTACACTGATAGCGGCAGGCTGCAATATCAAGAAATAATAAATGATATGCAACAACTATACACACCTAATCAAGTCAGTCATACAAACAAGAGTCAGCAGAAACTTGAGATCGGTACAGTCATTCCTTAAGGTCAGATTCTACTTTGGTTTTTACTTGATGATATGCATACAGTGTGTTCGATTGTATTTTAGTAATGTGTTACAATTTATGCAGTTTCCACATGCACTGTCATCTTCTTCTGCACAGTATTTAGGTATCAACTCAACTGATGAACCAGCCTGCTGATCACAATCAAAAAAAGAAACCAATAAAACTGCAACAACAGCATCAAATACTGAAAATGGTAAAAACAATCTGTGTTCATGTGTGCATTTGTGACAGGATTAAAACAGATCTGCAGCTTTATTTTCAATAAGTAGATTAAAGTTTTACTTCTTTAAAATGAGGGTTGTGGAAAAACCTGATTCATTTTAGAAGTGAGAAGTGCTGCTTCATTCAGGCCTTCCTGACCAGAGACAGATGGATGGATAAAAAGGGAAGTCTATAAAGCATTTAATGTAAAACTTTGCTATTGGTTATAGTTTGGGGTTTATGAAACTAAAGATGCAGAAAACCAAAACTGTTTCCTCCTGCAAGGTTAAACCACTGATCAGAGACCAGAAGTCAAACCACAATAATCAGCTCAACTTATTATTCAGGCCACTTAAACATGCATTTTCCCACTACAAGCATTTATGTAGTCAGACGAAACTGACTTCATTGCTGAGCTGGAAGAAGACAGGTGGACATGTGGAAATATAAATGATGTGTACTGCAGTAAATATGAATGTTCATGCTTTACCACTCCTGGCCTCTGAAAGGCTTTGGCTACTTTCAGACACAACCGACAAAATGCTGCGACTTTCACTAGAAGGTACGCCTAGTATCAAACCACAAACCCGAGAGAACAACACTAAATAAAAATATAACAGGAAGTTGGCACACATGGAAGTTGGGGGATGTTCTTGAACTTGAATTTTGCATCTTTAAGTCAAAGGAATCTATCAGGCAAACAGAGCTTACTGGTTTATTCGTCTAGAAGGAATATCACACCAGATTGCAAAAAACATATGGCACTGTGGTGTTTTATTAACCTTTCATATATGTCAAACTCATATTAATGAAGTTCTAAACATCTAATGATTCCACAGATGAGGCTTATGATGACAGCTGATTAGCCACACGTGTTTCTTCGGCAAATGCGTTTCCACCTCTCAATATTTGCATTAACTCTTTCACACAAGTCCAAAACCACCTTAAACAAGTGTAAAACCCTTTTTGCAAATTATGGGATTTCATCCTAAATTTGGCACATTCGTCACTCATTACTTACAATTCATAAATGTGCATTCACAATACGTAATGGAAACCAAGATGTTGATAATTGTGTTTTACCTCGTTTGTTGAATGACTCCCAAACGAGTCGCCGAACAAAACACATTTCCAAACCCCCTTTGTGTGATGCTAGTCTTCGGTGATTGGTTGGATGACCAGGCCTGTTGTGATTGGTGTACTGCATGTTTTGAAGGTTTTAAACAGTACAGTCGTGGCCAAAAGTTTTCAGAATGACACAAATATTAGGTTTCACCCAGTTTGCTGCTAAACTGCTTTTAGATCTTTGTTTCAGTTGTTTCTGTGATGTACTAAAATATAATTACGAGCACTTCATACGTTTCAAAGGCTTTTATCGACAATTACAAGACATTTATGCAAAGAGTCGGTATTTGCAGTGTTGGCCTTTCTTCTTCAGGACCTCTGCAATTCGACTCGGCATGCTCTCAATCAACTTCTGGGCCAAATCCTGACTGATAGCAACCCATTCTTTCATAATCACTTCTTGGAGTTTGTCAGAATTACTTGGTTTTTGTTTGTCCACCCACCTCTTGAGGATTGACCACAAGTTCTCAATGGGATTACGATCTGGGGAGTTTCCACGCCATGGACCCAGAATTTCAACGTTTTGGTCCCCGAGCCACTTAGATATCACTTTTGCCTTATGACACGGTGCTCCATCGTGCTGGAAAATGCATTGTTCTACACTAAACTGTTGTTGGATTGTTGGAAGAAGTTGCTGTTGGAGGGTGTTTTGGTACCATTCTTTATTCATGGCTGTGTTTTTGGGCAAAATTGTGAGTGAGACCACTCCCTTGGAAGAGAAACAACCCCACACATAAATGTCTCAGGATACTTTACTGTTGGCATGACACAAGACTGATGGTAGCACTCACCTTTTCTTCTCCAGACAAGCCTTTTTCCAGATGCTCCAAACACTCGGAAAGGGGGTTCATCTGAGAATATGACTTTGCCCCAGTCCTCAGCAGTGCATTCGCCATACTTTTTTGCAGAAGATCAATCTGTCCCTGATGTTTTTTTTGGAGAGAAGTGGCTTCTTTGCTGCCCTTCTTGACACCAGGCCATCTTCCAAAAGTCTTCGCCTAACTGTGCGTGCAGATGCGCTCACACCTGCCTGCTGCCATTCCTGAGCAAGCTCTGGCACTCCGATCTCACAGCTGAATCCTCTTTAGGAGACGATCCTGGCGCTTACTGGACTTTCTTGGACGCCTTGAAGCCTTCTTAACAAGAATCGAACCTCTTTCCATGAAGTTCTTGATGATGAAGATTTTAGGTGCAATCTTAGTAGCCACAATATCCTTGCCTGTGAAGCCATTTTTATGCAACGCAATGATGGTTGCACGCGTTTCTTTGCATATCACCATGGTTAACAATGGAAGAACAATGATTTCAAGCATCACCCTC
>CAIGQV010012595.1:0-11268 GCA_903798115.1 Danio jaintianensis
ATACCTGGTGAGTCGTGAAAGTAATGATTTACAAAGAAATTGCAAAAGGTGAATATTGAATGGTATTTGTGTTTTATTTGAATGTGTTACAGGTAATTTAACTCTGGGATTAAGCCATCTTGTGACATACTGCTGTGGTTCTGTAGCCTACAATCCCCTAAATGAGATTTGCTGTAATGACAGTATTTTCATTCGAACTAGTGCTCACACTAAATGCTGTGGCAAGGGTAAGCAATACACTTGGTGTGACTTTAATACCTTGCCATTGTTTTAGTTCAGTTTTAACACTCTTTGGCATTGAGATTGTTGTTCAATGTACTACAGTGAGTTCTTTATAATAGGTGTTTCATACCAGAGTAACATATTCTTAGTTCTGGAACTATTGACAGAGCTACCCATTTTTTGCCATTTTTGCATTGTTGGAACAGGGAATGATTTTAGTTATACTGTTGATGCTCCTTTTTGGGGAACCTAATTAGCTTCTTCTTTGGAGTAGGGTATATCCCTGCAAAATAGGAACTAATGTATCAGTTGCGTAAGTTGATTAGGTGAATCTCTTATCTCTCTGTCATGGAATTTCTTAACACTAATCTGACTTCATCATAGACTATTCAAAATGACTTCAAGTTAACTACAGTATCTTGAGATAATTCCCTGAATTCCCAGAATACTTACAATACAATACCTTCCTAAAATAGTGGGACTGCGACCAAGCTGATCAATACTTCAGAGCACACAGGTCTTTAGCAATTCTACACTCACCATTTTTCTCAGCTTTTCTCATGCTGGTCTGACACATTAATCAGTATTATTACGGATGAATATGACAGTCATTATTACAACCTCAGTCCGAGGATGGTTCTATAGTAGTCTTCCGACACTATTACTGTTCTTGCGGAGGTCTTTTGATGGTAGTGTCGTTAGTACTTCTTTTCAGCTTTAGTACTACTTCCTCAGATGAGCAGAATATACTGTACCAGACATCACTCTCAAGTTGCTCTTTGCAAGAATGAAAGTTTATTCCTGGCTGGGCACCCACTGGTCACAACCACCAAATGAGACTCCTGAACAGAAAAATACATTTATACCTTGTACTTACCAGCACTTTCTGAGTTACTTATCTCTCTTACACTCATTTACAGACCCTTACCAAACAACGAATCATTTATGTTGTGGTGATGTATTGCTGAATAAACAGAAGAAGAATTGTTGTGGCAAGACACCATTTGACAAACTGACCAACTGCTGCTGTGCCCTAGACCTAAAAATAAAGCCCAAAAGTGATCCTTGCTGTCAGACTAAAACAGGTGTGTGTATACAGTTCTTACAATTATTATTTAATTAACATATCAAATAAATGGCAAACAGTGTTGTTAGTATGTTATAATCTGAGTATTTTTCTCACAGTTGAAATACCTAAATCCTCACAATGCTCTCAGGCCTCTGGGTAAGTCTCTATGCTGTCACAGATGAGTCCTCAGATTATTTTTAAGAGACAAATAAATAAATAAAAAACGTATCTAGTCACAGCATTTGTTGAAAACAAGAATATCAAAATGCTTCAACAGTTTTCGTGTGGAAAATGTATCTTTTGAAATTGTGTAAAGAATTACAGCAACAATGGTTTGATTAAGTTTACAATGATAAATAATACAAAAATAATGTCCTGCAGCCATGGAACCCATGAAAATATAGGAATTGCATTTGTAGTAACTTCTATAATCTTAAACATGGAAACATAGTGACTATATAATTTTCAGAAGACTATATATTACTATACTTTGGTTTTACAACGTATTAGCATCTGGCCAGATGATTATTGCATATAATAACATTAATAACAATAATAATTTTATTCAGTTTGTTAAAAATCCAACAAATAACAAAATACATTTTTAACAGTTTTTAAAAATATAGTTTTATTTTATCATAATTTTCTCTGTGTGTTTGTGTTTATGTGAGACTTGAAAACACTACAACAACAACCAACAATATCTCAGGTAAATATCCTCATAGTCTAATCTATTTGTTACTAAAAGCAACAGAGTCTAGTTGCCTTCTTGGTAGTTAAGTAATAATTTTGTTAACAATTCAAATCAGAGGGCTGTTGTATAGACTGGAGGGCTTTATTCTGCGAAAACAGCTTGTGGATGTACAGTTTCTTGTTTATAACAATTAAACACAAAACATTGATCTGAGCCATAATAATTTACTAGCTCTTTAATTAAACACAAAGCTTGCAGAGTGAAATTGTAAAAAAATCTACCAGCACCTTCTCATTTTTGTTTTTTCTTATTACTACACACTTGTCACTGATTGACTGGCACTTGATTTTTATCAGAAAATAAAAATTTTCAGCTTTAAAAGGTGCAGAAAAAGAAGCGCTCTGGATGGTTTGGAAAGCACGACTTACGCTACAGGATTATAATGTAAAACAATTATAATGTAAATGCTGGCAGCTTCAAAATTATGCCAAGTGTGTACATGGCCTAAACTGACATTTTTCAGGTGTATAACTTGAGTGAATTATTAGTCACCATGGAAAATGATTGTGGTTGCATGGTTATTCAAGCAATAATTCCACTCCCTCACCCATTTCGTTCTCTTCTAGACAAGTGTGGATCCTATGATCCTCAGACACAAATTTGTTGCTCAGGGCGTCTGTACAAGAAGTCATCAGAACTTACTAAGGTAGTATTACGTTTTGACCTAAACATCCAATAAAATTTTATTATTTCTATGATTTTCCAGTAAAATGTGCATATGGACAATTTGAAGAAATGATATGCAGTACTCAAAAACTTTGCACACACTAATGGATATAAACTTTGTATATCTGTGTCCTCAGTGCTGTGGAAAACATCTTTACAGTTTCTCAGAGGGAAACGTTCTGTGTTGTAATGGAATCCTGCATCGAGATACGCCTGAGAAGTCAGAATGTGTCGGAGGTGTTGTATATTCTCCAGAAAACTCTACATGCCATCTGGCTGTTCGTCCCCATCTTGGCGAGCACTGTTGTGGAAATCAAACCTTCGATCCTCTTATCCATATTTGCTGTAATGGACACAGGTAAGCCCACAGAGTTTATACATTATCTTGCCAAACAAATCATTGAATTCAGGTGTTCCAATCACTTAATATATAAAAACCATGCACCTTGGCATGTAGACAGCTTCTACAAACATTTGTGAATGAATAGAGCCTTGTTAAACCCTTGCAAAACACGTTTTGCTTGACTTAGGGTGCTGTGGGGATTTGTAAATGACAATTGGGCATCGATGCAAGATTTTATAATTTCTTTTGTGTAGTGTGTCATAGTGCATGACTAACAATGCCATGTCTGTGACACTTAACAACATCATTGCAGAAAGTTAGCATGTTTAATGGCTCCGCCAGCCTGGTTAGCGATGCCTAGCCCGTCGCAATGGCTCATTCGAACAGCAGACTCGGCTATGCGATTCAGTTCGCTAAACAGTCCCCCAAGTTCACGGGCATGTATTACACCAGGGTCAGCCCTGTGTCCGCTCCTGTCTAGCGCGAGCAGATTGCTGTCCTCCTGGCAAAGGACGCAATCGAGCCAGTCCCTCCAGCCGAGATTAGGTATGGGCTTTTTAGTCTGTACTTCATCATATGTTCATGTCTCCATTTTCCCACGCTACCGGCAGTTTCGGTTTGTGTGCGAGGGTCGAGCATGGCAGTACAAAGTCCTCTCTTCCAGGCTCTCCCTGTCTCCGCGGGTTTTCACAAAGCTCGCGGAGGATGTCCTAACGCCCCTTTGGCTCGTGGGCATCTGCATACTCAATTATCTCAATGACTGGCTTATTATAACTCACTCGCAGGATCAATTGGTTATGCCCAGGGACTGGGTGCTCCGGCACCTCGACCTGTTGGGGTTTCGGGTCAACCGAGAAAAGAGGAGGCTCGCCCCCGTGCAGAGCATCTCTTTTCTCTGACTTTTCACGCGGGCACATACTGGGTGACTGTCACTCTGCTGTGTCACCGCACCCTTGGACGGACCCTGCGTTTCTACAGGCCTGTGTGCCCCTAGAACAAGTGTCTAGGCATGCCGTTGTTCCAACAGATGCTGGCGTATATCAACCGCACGGGGGGTATCCGCTCTTGCCGCATGTCTCAGCTCGCTCGGTTCGGTGGTTAACACCATTACTCAGGCTAGAGCACCCTCTACAAGGCATGCCTACGCCCTAAAGTGGAGTCTATTCGCTGTGTGGTGTGCTTCTCTCCGAGAAGGACCCCGGACATGCCAGATCAGTGTGATGCTATCCTCCTTCAGCTGGCTGGAGCTAAGGCTGTGCCCTCCGCACTGAGGGGTTGGCGTTACAATCATCCCCTCTCTGAGGACGCGGGGATGACGGCGTGCTGGGAAAGCATCGCCTCATCATCCAGTTCCCAGAGGCGTGAGATGCTTAATAATTAAATCAATCCTGTCCCCCTCTCATACCCTCTTGGAGATCTCTCTTAGGCGAGGTCTGCTCGATCCACTCGACTCAATATCGTTAAGATTTCTGTCCAGGTAGACAGCTCTGCTGGTCGCGTTGGCATCGGTCAAGAGGGTCGGGTATCTGGAGGCATTTTTGATCAGCGAAGTGTGCCAGCAATTCGGGCCGGCCCACTCTCATGTTTTCCTGAGGTGTCCGAGGTTCCTACAGTGCTTTTTTAGACTATGTAGTGAACCTGCAAGCGCTGCCCACGGAGGAGGCAGACCTAGCCCCTTTTCTGCTGCTGTGTCTAAGCAGCTCCTTTTCTGTTATGATCGGCAGACGGAAGTGCCGTATCCATACTGAGGTTGGCCCACTGGATAGTGGATCCCATCTCCCTCGCTTTTCAGTGCCAGGGTGAGCCGCGTCCACCGGGAGTGAGAGCGCACTCGACTAAGAGTATCGCCTCCTCTTGGGCGTGAGCACGTGGCACCTCTCAAACAGACATCTGTAGAGCTGCAGGCTGGGTGACACCTAATACATTCGTCAGATTCTATTATCTTTGAGTGGAGCCGATTTTCCTCACGTGTGCTGGATAACACCAGTGAATGAGGAAATTCGGTACGGTGTTAAAACACGCTTGCTGCCTTCTCAGGGTTAGTCCATATGTCTTCCTGCCACCAGGTCTCCCCATTTGGGCAGCAGGTGGCCTCCACAGTGTCCTCCCCATTCATGACTGGCACGCTTTCCCAACGTACTGTCGTATTTTATTTGTAATTCCTAGAACTTAACTTTATACTTAACCCCCAAAAATATAAATAAGTCTTTAAGCGCTTCACAGGTAAGTAAGGTAAGATAGGGCCAGGGGACACATTGGAGGGCTGCGTCTCTGGTGATGATGGTGCGCTCACGCTGGAACCTGGCAAACCTCTCGCCAGCGACGTGGTAAGGTTCAATCACTGTGGCGATTTCCATACATTTCCCCATAGTGGAAGTTTTTCCACATAGTATTAAAGTTTCCCTCCTGCTGGGGAACGAAACAGTTACTACGTAACCCTCGTTCCCCAAGGGGGGGAACGGAAATGCTATGTTCCTTCGCCACAGTGATTGCGCCTTAGCTGACAGCTGTAGTTTGGCTCTTCAGCTAGAAAAGGTACTTAGTGTCGCGTGGCTGTCATCTTTATACACAGCTGATTGTGATTGCTGCCAGTTGCGTACGCTGATGCTGCCAATTCATTGGCATTTCATTGGCCCGTTTTATTACTCTTTCAGATGATTGGCTTTCTGGCGAAATCCCCATAGTGGAAGTTTTTCCACATAGCATTTTCGTCCCCAACACCCCCCCCCCCCCCCTTCTTGGGGGAACGAAGGTTAAGTAGAAACCTTTTCGAACTTTGTTGTCAATCGATAGCCGAGGCACTTCTACAGCCTGGTGAGTAAGTACTGTAATTACCATGTAATTATGTTCTTGTACAAAATTGATTGCTGGTCATTTTATGAGTGTATCTTTGAAGTACCTGTGTCTACTGCTTTGTTTTTAGTTTTCATTCAGAAAACACATATATGAATGAAACTGCTGTTTGTGGGAAACTATAGACAATTACAGAGACATTTGTAATGTATACGGCGTCTTGATGACAGAATGCATGTGGCTTATTTGTTACCAATAACACTTAAAGATTTAATCTAGTCAAAATCACATCTGACACAATTACTGTCGTAACCGACAATAAAAATTGTGTAATCTGAATGGGGCTTAATTCAAGCACAGTATTATGATTGCTTTAAGACTATTAATAGTCCATGTGCATCTATTAGTGGTAAAACAAAGTGGAAGCAATTAAGAACAACAGCAACTCAGCCATGAAGTGGTAGTAAAATCACAGAGCGGGGTCAGTACATGCTGAGGTGCACAGTATGCAGACGTCACCAAATGTCTGCTGAGCCAGTAGCTACAGACCTCCAAACATTGTGTGGCCTTCGGATCCGCTTAAGAGCAGTGTGTAAAGAGCATCATAGAATGGGTTTACATGGCTGAGCAGCTGCATCCAAGCATTAAATAAGCAAGTCCAATACAAAGTGTCAGATTCGGTGGTGTAAAGCACATTGCCACTGGACTCTAGAGAATTGGATATGTGTTCTCTGGAGTTCTGAATTAATTCGGCAGTTCATTCCACTGTGGCGACCCCAGATTAATAACGAGACTAAGCCGAAAAGAAAATAAATAAATGAATGAAGTTCTGAATCATGATTCTCTGTCTGCCAATCCAATTGTTGTTCCAATTGTTGATTCCAATTTGGCAGTTGTCAAGAGAATTGTACATGCCTGACTGAGTAGTGTCCAGGAGGGGCAAGTTGAGGCCTAGCTATTTTTTTTATTAGTTTTGTTTGTTTGTTTTGTTTTATTGATAAGTTGCTGAGGGATTATTGTGTTCAGTCGAAGTTGAGTAACATGAGTCTTTCTGTTCTAGGTGAGTAAGAGCCAGTTAGAAGTTAGAAGACATTACTTCGTCTGAGAAATGGTTTGGATAGTATGCAAACTGATATGGGTCCAGCATGTTTGGGAGACTAATCTTGACTAGACATGACTAACCTCTCAAAGCACTTTCTTGTTATTGGGGTCAGTTCTGTGTGATGACAGTCATTCAGACAGGACACAGATGTCTTCTTTGGCACTTGGTGGTGGTCTGGCTCAAAATTTCAGTTTGGATATCTGTCAGCTGTGCAGCACATTCTTTTTATACATGGCCAGCTACGTTGTTAGGGCCAGCAGCCTTCCTTGTGACCCTGTCCAGGACAGCTTCTCTTAGTCGGCTTAAGCAAAACAGTCATTTGAATATAGGTGTACTTTTTGTGCAAAAATCTCAAACTTTGAATAGAAATGATTAAGTGCACCCATGAGTAGGGATGGGTACCGAGAAATGGTTTTTTTTTTAACTGGTATGTAATTGAGTTAATATTGGAGTACCAGTAAGCTTGTAACCAAGACAAACAGTGCGGATATGCTTTGTCTCCGTATACTTTGGTTTTAATAGCGAACTAGAAGCTGCTGCTTATCATTTTACGTCCCTGAAGGATGTCATCATGCAGCCGATGCACGTGATACCTTTTTGCGTGTGCGAAGTGTGTTTATATACAACAATCCGTCAAGTAGGCTATGTTAAAAGCAAAATAGTCAAAAGTGTGAATTCACGTAAGTTGCTCCCAGAACCTCCCTGAGACTCCCGCATATTCATAGTGGCTCCCTAATGCCTGCATATTAAACACAATATCCCATAGATCATGACAGTAAGAGAGAGAATGAGCAAGAGAAAAGAATGCAATATCATCACATAAAAGCCTTACGAATATCGCAGTAAATAAAGCTCTAGCACAAATTGCAGTGCTAATCATCCATCTCTCTTTCTCTCGTGCTGCAAGTGGAGCAAAGATCATATTTCTGTGTGAAACAGAGTTTAGTATATTGTATGGTGGCTGAGAGAGCATAATGTGCTGCAACATAAGAAAACACATGCAGATAGAAAAAACACCAGCAAATTAAGAAGAAATCTTCATCACATTCACAGCACATGCATTGCAAATCCTCACAATGCAAACACCAGTTTAAAAATGTGCTGCAAAGCCTCAAAATGCAAACAAAAATAACAAAATGCTCTGTGAATCCTCACAACACAAATTTACTCTGGAAATGCTCACAATGCAAACAGAAATAAATAAACGCGCTGTAAATCCTCACAGCACATGCACAGTTGTCTGAAAAAAACTCTGACTGATGTTAGCATGTTGTATTTGTATTATGTTGTCTTTATATATTATATATATTCCTTATATTTTCTTATTTGTGATTTATTTTGACCTCGTTTTAACAATGAAGCATTGCAAATTTATTGTTATTAACTTTGAGCTTATATTTAGTTGAGGATATAAAGTTAATTTAGTTTATCTACACTACCGGTCAAAAGTTTGGGGTCAGTAGGATTTTTAAATGTTTTAAAATAAGCTTATCCTGCTTACCAAGGCTGCATTTATTTCATCAGAAGTACAGTACAGATTGTAAAATTGTGAAATGTTATTAAACTATGAACTAACTGTTCAAAAGTAGTTTATAATTTAATTTAATAATTTATTCCAGTGATTTTAAAGATACATTTTCAGCGTCATTACTCCAGTCTTCAGAGTCACATGATCCTTCAGAAATCACTCTAATAATAATAATTATTTTATAATAATATTTCTATTATTAATGGTAATAGTAATAAAAGCAATAATTAATTCATTCATTCATTCATTTTCTTTTCGGCTTAGTCCCTTTATTAATCTGGGGTCGCCACAGCGGAATGAACCACCAATTTATCCAGCATATGTTTTACGCAGCGGATGCCCTTCCAGCTGCAACCCATCACTGGGAAACATCCATACACACTCATTCACACACATACACTACGGACAATTTAGCCTACCCAATTCACCTATACCGCATGTCTTTGGACTTGTGGGGGAAACCGGAGAACCCGGAGGAAACCCACGCGAACACGGGGAGAATATACAAACTCCACACAAAAACGCCAACTGACCCAGCCGAGGCTCGAACCAGTGACCTTCTTGCTGTGAAGCGAACGTGCTACCCACTGCGCCACCATGCAGCCCCAAAAGCAATAATGACTGGAGTAATAATTTCATTTGTAACTACATACAATAAGAAAGCAGTTATTTAAAATTTTAATAAATATTTAAAATTTTATTTTACATTTAATTAATGCCACCTTGATGAGCAGAATACTTTTCTTAAAAAAGAAGCCAAACTGACCCCAAACTTTTGACCAGTAGTGTAATAACAATTCACAGTTTATGGTCAGTTTATTTCGACTAAATGATTCCTTTGTCTTTTGCATATTATTAATCAGGGTGTTAAAATAACAAAAAACTCACCTTCAGGTCACATACAACTTCACTGACCAACAGTCACTGCACAATAAGCAAATCCATAATAATCTCAGCCACCATAATATTCACTTAGTTGTCCAAATTAATGTACAGTCGTGGCCAAAAGTTTTGAGAGTGACACAAATATTAGTTTTCACAAAGTTTGCTGCTAAACTGCTTTCAGATCTTTGTTTAAGTTGTTTCTGTGATGTACTGAAATATAATTACAAGCACTTCATATGTTTCAAAGGCTTTTATCGACAATTACATGACATTTATGCAAAAAGTCAGTATTTGCAGTGTTGGCCCTTCTTTTTCAGGACCTCTGCAATTCGACTGGGCATGCTCTCAATCAACTTCTTTGCCAAATCCTGACTGATAGCAACCCATTCTTTCATAATCACTTCTTGGAGTTTGTCAGAATTAGTGGGTTTTTGTTTGTCCACCCGCCTCTTGAGGATTGACCACAAGTTCTCAATGGGATTAAGATCTAGGGAGTTTCCAGGCCATGGACCCAAAATTTCAACGTTTTGGTCCCCGAGCCACTTAGATATCACTTTTGCCTTATGGCACGGTGCTCCATCGTGCTGGAAAATGCATTGTTCTTCACCAAACTATTGTTGGAAAAAGTTGCTGTTGGAGGGTGTTTTGGTACCATTCTTTATTCATGGCTGTGTTTTTGGGCAAAATTGTGAGTGAGCCCACTCCATTGGATGAGAAGCAACCCCACACATGAATGGTCTCAGGATGCTTTACTGTTGGCATGACACAGGACTGATGGTAGCGCTCACCTTTTCTTCTCCGGACAAGCCTTTTTCCAGATGCCCTAAACAATTGGAAAGGGGCTTCATCAGAGAATATGACTTTGCCCCAGTCCTCAGCAGTCCATTCGCCATACTTTTTTGCAGAAGATCAATCTGTCCCTGATGTTTTTTTTGGAGAGAAGTGGCTTCTTTGCTGCCCTTCTTGACACCAGGTCATCTTCCAAAAGTCTTCGCCTCACTGTGCGTGCAGATGCGCTCACACCTGCCTGCTGCCATTCCTGAGCAAGCTCTGCACTGGTGGCACTCCGATCCCACAGCTGAATCCTCTTTAGGAGACGATCCTGGCGCTTGCTGGACTTTCTAGGATGCCCTGAAGCCTTCTTAACAAGAATTAAACCTCTTTCCGTGAAGTTCTTGATGATCCTATAAATTGTTGATTTAGGTGCAATAGTAGCCACAATATCCTTGCCTGTGAAGCCATTTTTATGCAACGCAATGATGGCTGCACACGTTTCTTTGCAGGTCACCATGGTTAACAATGGAAGAACAATGATTTCAAACATCACCCTCCTTTTAACATGTCAACTCTGCCATTCTAACCCAATCAGCCTGACATAATGATCTCCAGCCTTGTGCTCATCAACATTCTCACCTGAGTTAACAAGACGATTACTGAAATGATCTCAGCAGGTCCTTTAATGACAGCAATGAAATGCAGTGGAAATTTTTTTTCAGGATTAAGTTATTTTTCATGGCAAAGAAGGACTATGCAATTCATCTGATCACTCTTCATAACATTCTGGAGTATATGCAAATTGCTATTATAAAAACTTAAGCAGCAACTTTTCTAATTTCCAATATTTATGTAATTCTCAAAACTTTTGGCCACGACTGTACAGTGTTTTTTTTTAATGGATACTCACCAAAATAAAATGTGTTTTGGAGAAGTTTGTAGTGATTGTTGCTTATTTGTTAAACTTGACTTGTGCTGAATGTTTAAATTATCTGAAATGTACTTGTTATAATTACATGGAACTGAAAAGTAATAACATTTGAATATAAAAGGAAAAAGGGGTAGCAGTCAGTATTGATTTGTAGAGGGCTAGTCCATATGCTCTATTACCATCAAGTCTCCCCTCTTGGGT
>CAIGQV010012596.1:0-10658 GCA_903798115.1 Danio jaintianensis
TAAGTTGGCGGTTCATTCCGCTGTGGCGACCCCAGATTAATAAAGGGTCTAAGCCGAAAAGAAAATGAATGAATGAATGAATTTTTAAATATTTTCTAATCGTCACAAACCTAGTAATGTTAAGTAAATATTAATAGTTGGATATGTCGCAATGGATGTGTAGTTCCCAGCCTGCGGGGGATTGAATTATGAGGAGAATATTTTGAAAATGAAAGCAATCTTAGGTGTTTAAATTTGAGAGAAAGAGTTGTTAGAGTTTAATCTTCATTAGTTTGAAGATTAAGAAGAGTTTTGAGTAGGTTTTTTTTAGGTTTTAAGGTTACCATCTTGCAGAGAAGTAGCACTCATGCTTTGGGTCTTGGCATTTTTATTATCACCATTAATGTTTGACGCTTCTCTCAGAGAGACATAGCTGTGCTAAAGCTACCTCTGAAATAAGAAAGCACTTTTAAAGTAAATCTGCTCTTGGGTTCAATTTGCTTAAAATAAAGTGAAATTATGCATTTCAAGAAGAAATGTGTGTCTTAATTAAACCAAGTTACACCAAATGTACTAATTTGTAACTAATAAGATTTATTTAAATAGATAAAAGCAATGTTCCTTCTGCTAAAACAAGAACTCGACATTACTTGGTTGATTTAAATCAATATACAGACTTAAAAGTAAAGATAATCAATTAACTTTTACTTCATTCATTTAGGAGTTTTAGGTTTAAACATTAAGTACATTTTACATGATATTGATATTTGTACCTGATATAAGATAGTAAAATTGACTTGAAATTTGTTTGTGCAAATTGTTACGAGGATTTTTTGAAGTAAATCTTAAGAGTTATTTATTTCAGTGTATATATAAGCTTACAGTACTCAAACCATTTTGTTTCAAAACTTAAATGGTTTCCCACAATCCTCAAACAGTTTGAGTTAACTTTTCAGGTTTTACAGTGCATAGTAGAAAAAAATACCATAGAAGTCAATGGGTGCCAGCAACCAACATTCTTCAAATTATCTTATTTTGTGTTCAACAGAAGAAAGAAACTCAAATAGCTTTACTGACGGCACAATTTTTCATTTCTGGGTAAACTGTGTGACTTGTGAAAGGCCGGTCTTTTCCTGTTGAAGGCTGTAGACTAATTTATTTACATTTACAAGACAAGGCAAGGTGTGATGCTGGTGCTATCAGGAGCCCTGCTTTGGTCAATATGCATATTGTGTTGCAAATGCAAGTAAAAGCAGCACCATTTCACATTTTACTGTGCATTCACAATGGGCCATTTGGTCAACTGAGACATCTTTTAAATGCAAAATCCTTCCACTTATATATCCGTGCAGAAAACACGACAAATCCCCCATTCTTGCCGCTTACAGACGAGTCATTGTGAGTCAGTGTGTATCCACTAATTAAATTATATATGTCGATACATTAAAAAAAAAAAAAAACTTTTGCTGCTTGTTCAAACTACGTATTTTAAATGAGCTGAAACAACACAATTCTTACGTTTTTTTGTGACAGCTTAATTGTTTTATGTTCAATACACTTACATTTGTAAAAAAAAAAAAAGATTCAGTTAACTTAATTGATTTGTGTTGGGACAACATGAAGGAATTTTGTGGAACCCAACATCTTTTTTACACTGAGAAAAATCACTCAGCGGATTTGTAATTGTAATAAACAATAATGAATATTTTCAACAAATAAATGCATGTTTTTTTACTTTAATATTTATGTAACTTACTATGAATTAGTTCCAAATACATATTTTCTTTTACAATTAAATTTACAAGGGGCGTCACGGTGGCGCAGTGGGTAGCACAATCACCTCACAGCAAGAAGGTCGCTGGTTCGAGCCTCGGCTGGGTCAGTTGGCATTGGAGTTTGCATGTTCTCCCTGTGTTGGCGTGGGTTTCCTCCGGGTGCTCCGGTTTTCCCCACGAGTCCAAAGACATGTGCTATAGGTGAATTGGATAAGCTGTATGTGTGTGAATAAGTGTGTATGGATGTTTCCCAGTGATGAGTTGCAGCTGGAAGGGCATCCGCTGCGTAAAACATATGCTGGATAAGTTGTCGGGTCATTCCGCTGTGGCGACCCTGGATTAATAAAGGGACTAAGCTGAAAAGAAAATGAATGAATGAATAAATTTACAAGGGTAAATAAGTCGAATCTTTGTTTTTGAGTGAACTATAACCCTTTATCAGTATCTCAGTCATTTGTCTGTTAAAGTTGTGGTCTTTTCCAGAGTAATATTCTAACTATTAAATATATCAAATTATAAAATATTATAAAATAAAGTTTAAATGATGTTTTAATATTGTAAAGTAGTAATCACAATAAGAAATGTACTGTTAAATTAATACTGTAAAAAGTGTTTTTCAATTGAATAAATGCATTTGACTGTTTTTGTGTTTATTGTTTGATACTTGTAGAAAAATAAAGAAAGATTAATGTTTGTACGAAATTTTAAAGGTGTGGTTTTTAAGGATTTAAACAACTTAATATAGGTAGAAAAATAATACAATTTTGTTACTTAAAAGCACAAGTTTCACTGAATAATAGTGTGTGGGTAGCACGATCGCCTCACAGCAAGAAGGTCGCTGGTTCGAGCCTCGGCTGGGTCAGTTGGCATTTCTGTGTGGAGTTTGCATGTTCTCCCCGTGTTGGCGTGGGTTTCCTCCGGGTGCTCCGGTTTCCCCCACCAGTCCAAAGACATGCGGTATAGGTGAATAAACTAAATTGGCCGTATGTATGTGTGTGAATGAGTATGTATGGGTGTTTCCCAGTGATGGGTTGCAGCTGGAAGGGCATCCGCTGCGTAAAACATATGCTGGATAAGTTGGCGGTTCATTCCGCTGTGGCGACCTCAGATTAATAAAGGGACTAAGCCGAAAAGAAAATGAATGAATGAAAATACTGTGTGGATTATTAGAATAAATAAGTAAATTTTACTTAAAAAAACAGGTTTGATTAACTTAACCCTCTACCGCACGGTGTTGCCATATGGCAACATGATAATTATGCTAATTTCCCTGCCACGGTTTCTTTAAGACCAAAGTTGTAATTTTTTTGTTTGCAAAGAGAAGACCTTAGTTTAGCCAATGATGTGCTTTGGTTAAGTCACATGACGTGCAGCGTTTTTCTGTGGCATGCACGATATCTGACAGACTGTCGTCTATAGACTGAAGGTGCGTCCCAAATCGCATACTTAAGCACTATTCTACGCCATTTTGTAGTATAAATAGTGTAAGTAGTGCGTTCACACTGAAAACTCTTAAAATAATAAGTGCACTTTAAATACCCGGATGATGCACTTATTCAACCGGTAAAATGAAGTGTGGAATGTTGGACACGTCACGCACTCAACAGTCGCAGCTCATAGGTCGCAGCTTTGCTCACGTAGCGGAAGACGCGGAGCTATCGGGCACACATGTTGGATTACTTTATTTATTTTGGATTGTGAAAGCAAAATTCTCCTACCAGAGTGATTATACCGCCTCCCGATGGTGAACGCGATTGAACTCATGGCAGGGATTATTTGGTACTTCGGTCATTTATTTCACTAATTTGGCAATCGTCAAACGTCATCAGGGAAACGGTTTGAATTACCGCTTAATAATAAAACATTAGTGTTCCATTTGGGACGACATTACAAATATATACTATGCTGTTGAGTGTGTAAGTGCAAAAGTACATAGTGTATAAGTCCATAGTGTATAGTGTGCCATTTGGGACGCAGCTTGATTTCACGCGGCCGCCATTTTAAAAGCGAAATCGAGGCTGCGGTGGGAAGAAACCCGAAAGTATCGCCTGAGTCACACAGGAACGTTGTGTACTTGGCTGTATATCTTATCAGTGAAGAGAAAGTGACACAAATTTATCATTTCACTTCCTTCCGAGTGACCCGAAGGTCCGTTCTGAATGGACAGAGAAAATAAAAAGGGATATCAGACCTCATTTTCAGCTAAGTTAAGGGAAATGGCACTAGTTAGCTAATGTTTTCTTTCCCAAATACACGTTTTAGATGCCATTTATCAAACTCAAGTTAATGAACTGATTCTTTCACTATATTAGACCTGTCACGATACTGAATTTCGGTACTGAAATGTATAAAAAATTTCAATTTCCCGCTAACATTTAAGCACTGTTGAGCGCAACACCGCTGATTTGCCATTGTATTCACCAGTGCTCAACAGAAATTACTGTGATTGGCCGTGAAGGTCATCAGTTCACTGCACTTCACCGCTGTTTACCGAGTGCAAACACAGACAAGCAATGGACTGATCTTCGTGGCTTTAAAACGCTCCAGTGAGTAGTTGCTGAATGCAAATGAAAACAATCAAAAACAAAGGATCAACTTATGTCCGAAAAATCTGAAACATCACCTCCAGTAAGTTATGATGACATATTCACAACTCAAAAAAGCTTTTAGCAAATTAGTTTTTTGTAAATGGATCAAATGTTTGTGTTGCCAAATGGCAGCACTGTCCAATAGTGGAATGTGCAATATTGCAATGGGTTAGCTAGCTAGCAAGGTCAGCTGTGATCTTTTAAGTTGTAACAATAACAACATGAATGCTAGTAATAGCATTCATTGCTTTAACCCCGGCATCCTGGCCAAATTTGCCCACTGGCCTCTGTCCATCATGGCCTCCTAACCATCCCCATATCATAATTGGTTTCATCAATTCTCCTCTCCACCAATCAGCTGGTGTGTGGTGTGCGGTCTGGTGCAATATGGCTGCCGTCGTGTCATCCAGGTGGATGCTGCACACTGGTGGTGGATGAGGAGATTCCCCCCATTGTGTAAAGCGCTTTGAGTGTCTAGAAATCGCTATATAAATGTAAGGAATTATTATTATTATTATTATTATTAATATAATGTTGATTAGTCATATGGTAATGGCATTTGCATTATGGATAATATCTCATTTTAATGGCAGTACTACTTTTGATTAGATACGGGGAACAGTGTATTAGCGAGCACCACCATTTTCTCTGGTAAGTGAAAGAGGAAAAGGACAGAACTGGCTCTTCCTGCAGATCCCAGTGAGGATGAGATGGGTTTTAGTGACCATGAGAATGATGCAGATTGAACATTTGAAAAGAGCAGTGATGGAGACAGTTCAGGTAGCTCAGCGGCAGATAAGACAGGCGTAGTATAGTATAAAGTATAATATATAAACATTATTCTGATGCATCTGGATATATTAGACTTGTTTTTTTATATACTATTTACTGGAGGAAATAAACACATATATAATCTGTTGATATCATCAAATTTTTAGAGTATTAGTAACTTTAACATTTTAAGTTCAGTTATCAAATCGCTATTAGTTCAATTAGCTTTAAATGAATTAAGTCCAAACAACTATATAGCTACTCTAATGGTTTTTCTACTCCTTCTAGAGTTAACACAAAAATATAATAAATTCATTCATTACTCATTCAATTGGAGTTCTGCTTAATATAATCAGTTTATGAGTTACCATAACTCTTTTTCATTGAGTCAAAGTAACTTTTTGAGTTTTGTGTTCAACTGAAGAAAGAAACTCAAAGGGTTACAATCACATGAGGGAGGGATGATGTTGGTTATTGGGTGAACTATCCATTTAAGCTTGTCTGTATAAGCGCATGCAGTGATTTTGATCTGTCCAGTCTTATTTATATTCATTCATTCATTTTCTTTTCGGCTTAGTCCCTTTATTAATCCGGGGTCGCCACAGCGGAATGAACCGCTAACTTATCCAGCATATGTTTTACGCAGCGGATGCCCTTCCAGCTGCAACCCATCACTGGGAAACATCCACACACACTCATTCACACACATACACTACGGACAATTTAGCCTACCCAATTCACCTATACCACATGTTTTTGGACTTGTGGGGGAAACCGGAGCACCCGGAGGAAACCCACGCGAACACGGGGAGAACATGCAAACTCCACACAGAAACGCCAACTGACCCAGCCGAGGCTCAAACCAGCGACCTTCTTGCTGTGAGGCGAACGTGCTACCCACTGCGCCACCGTGACGCCCAGTTTTATTTATATGATGTTTTAAAATGACGTTTCTGTGTAGGTCCTTAATTAGTAAAACCAAACCTGTGGCATTGAGAGAGCACTGATTTTCTCACCCTTTCAGACTGAATTATTAATAAATAAGATTAATAAATAGGCTTTCCAAGCTTTGAATGGACAATATTTGGCTGGTTTAAAAAGATTAAACTATTGAGAAAATCACCTTTAAAGTTGTCTAAATGAAGTGCTGATGCATATTATAATCAAAAATTGAGATTGGACATTTGTTAAGAGCAGTGATGGAGACAGTTCAGATAAGTTAGCTCAGAGGCAGATAAGACAGGCGTAGTATAGTATATAGTATAATATATAAACATTTTTAGCTAGTATAGCTACATTATTCTGATGCATCTGGATATATTAGACTTGTTATTTTTTTTAAATAATATTGACTGGAGGAAATATTTATACCTACTGTATGTTGTATATATGATAATACAATATCATGTTTGTTTTCAATAATATTCAGCAAAAAAGAACGGAATAAATGAAAGCTGTTGGAGTATCAGTTGTTGGAAAGTATGTTTAAGGTGTCATTTATAAGTTCTGTGTTAAAGCTTATAATACTGCAACACCAATTAATCATTTCAAACAACAAAATTATTAATTATAAGGAAAGTTCCAAATCAGAAATGTCTAAGTTTGATCCACTATTGGACGTTGTTGCCATATGGCAACATATCATAAAGTACCTTAAAAAAAATTCCCCAATTTTTTTTACAGCACTTCAAATTAAACCAATCTAAGAAAAGAAAAACAGTCAAATATATATATTTTTATAGATCTATCATAATGCGTGCAGTAGAGGGTAGGGTTGCACGATACTGGAATTCGGTACCAATCGATACTGAAATTTTTAAAACGTCCATTTCCCGCTAACATTTGATCGCTGTCCAGCACGTTCTTAAGCAGCGCTGATTTGCCGTTGTTCACGTGCTCAACAGAAATGACTGTGATTGGCCGTGAAGCTCATCAGTCCACCGAACTCACCGCTCTTTACTGAGTGTAACCACAGATACAGGGTCACTGGAGCGTTTTAAAGCCGCGATTCATCAGCGGATCGCTCGTATGTCAGCTTATAGACAAACCAGCTGATCGACGTGACTTTGAAACACTCCAGTGTCCCTGTATCTGTAGTAACACTCAGTAAACAGCGGTGAGTTCGGTGAACTGATGACCTTCACGGCCAATCACAGTCATTTCTGTTGAGCACGTGAACACAACGGCAAACCAGCGCTGTTTAGTAACTTGCTCAATAGTGCTCAAATGTTAGCGGGAAATGGACGTTTTTAAAACTTCAGTATCGATTGGTACCGAATTCCAGTATCGTGACGACCCTAGTAGAGGGTTAAAAACTCCAAGTTGAAAATTAATCAAATTGAGTTGATGTTACTTGAAAGTGTAAGTTGAGAACATGCAAAGTCTAATAGGACAAACTAAAATAAAATGAGTTTGAAATACTCAAAAGGCTGACTCAAATAGTTGTCTTAATTTTTTTTAGTAAAACATAGACAGTATTTTTTGCAGTGTACAGTGTATTAAAAGGATAGTTCATACGAAAATGTCAATTCCTTCATCATTTACTCTCCCTTGTTCAAAACCTATGAGTTTCTTTCTTCTGAACACATAAAAATGAGACATTTTGAAGAAACCTGTAACCCTTGACTTCCATTTGTTTTTCCTATATGCAAGCCAGTGGTTACAGGTTTTCAGCTTCCTTCAAAATATCTTCTTTGGTGTTCGATAGAAGAAAAAAAGGTTTAAAACCACTTGAGGGAGAGTAAACAATGAGTACATTTTTTGGGTGAACTATCACTTAATCTAAAAGAGCAGCCTCAATTTGAAACTGACAGACTTTAAAACATCTTGACAAACTCCCAAAACATCCGTCTGCCACCAGATTCCTTTCTAAATCTCTAGTTGTTTGAGTCTGTCACTGGCCACAAGGCTGCTCTCTCTGAAACATTTGTCATGTACGCTTATATACCTCAGGCAATAGTATGAATGAACAGCTGTAATGTTTTTTCTGCTCAGCATGCGCTCTTCTACTCTTGACTACTCGCTTATTTTCTCCATGCGCTTCCGTCTTTCCTGTGTCTTCAGTTCATAACACACGACATCTGTCCAATGATCCACTCTCATTACGTTTCTGTATATATTAGGGTACGTACCTTGGTTTTGGGGTCACGGTTCGGTATGGGTACGGTAGGAATAAGCAACCGTGTCCAGTGCTTGCTTTTTTCTGTTTATTTTGATCAGGCAGAAGTGTTTTGTACAACACTATCTCATGACAATTTGTAACTTTTTTATTCATTCATTCATTCATTTTCCTTTAGTTTAGTCCTTTATTTATCAGGGGTCAAAACAGCGGAATGAACCGGCAACTATTCCAGCATATGTGTTACACAGCGGTTGCCCTTCCAGTCGCAACCCAGTACTGGGAAACACCCTCACATTCACACACATACACTACAGCCAATTTCATTCATTCATTCATTTTCTTTTCAGCTTATCCAGCAAATGTTTTACGCAGCGGATGCTCTTCCAGCTGCAACCCATCACTGGGAAACACCCACACACTCTCATTCACAAACATACACTTCGGACAATTTAGCCTACCCAATTCACCTATAGCGCATGTCTTTGGACTTGTGGGGGAAACCGGAGCACCCGGAGGAAACCCACGCCAACACGGGGAGAACATGCAAACTCCACACAGAAATGCCAACTGACCCAGCCGAGGCTCGAACCCGCGACCTTCTTGCTGTGAGGCGACAGCGCTACCCACTGCGCCACCGCACAGTTCAATTCAGCCCATATAAATTGTTTGCAAACACTTACCTTAAACAATTTGTAAATCCAATGAATCATTTTTTTCAGTGTACTGTAATAATAATAATAACAACAAATACAAATACTATGTGAGCCAATGGTTACAGGGTTTCGGCTTTTTTCAAAATACTGTTTTAGTGTTGAGCAGAAGAAACAAAAATCAAAAAGGTTTGAAAGAAGTAAAGTGTGAATAAATGATGACTTTCAGTTTTTCTTTAAATACAAAAAGTTTCGTTGTTAAAAGGGTTTGACAATAATTATATTGCCCACCATACAGCCACTGTGAGTAGTAGTTTTCCAAAGTTATTAATCACTAGCCACAATTTAGTTTTTTTGGGGGGAGGGGGGGGTTTCTTTTTATATGCTTAATTTCGACTTTGCCATGCTAAAATTACTTTTTACTTTAAATTTATTTACTTGATCTAGGTCGATCGTTTAAAACCCTGGGCGTCACGGTGGCGCAGTGGGTAGCACGATCGCCTCACAGCTCCGGTTTCCCCCACAAGTCTAAAGACATGCGGTACAGGTGAATTGGGTAAGCTAAATTGTCGGTAGTGTATGAGTGTGAATGAGTGTGTATGGATGTTTCCCAGTGATGGGTTGCAGCTGGAAGGGCATCCGCTGCGTAAAACATATGCTGGATAAGTTGGCGGTTCATTCCGCTGTGGTGACCCCAGATTAATAAAGGGACTAAGCCGAAAAGAAAATTAATAAATGAATGAATGAATTTAAAACCCCTCTGAGAACCCAAATTATGAAAATACCAGCGGTTATAAAGTGTTCAACATTCGAAGTGGATCAAAATCTTTTATCAAAGGTGGAAATGTAAGTAAATTTTCGACTTTATGTGAACTATCCCTTTAAGAAACGTCATTTCTGATGAGATGAACTGCACCTTTGAGAAGGCGATTTGGTTTTCTTTTACATAGGCTAATTAAATCGTTAATAAAAGCCATTTTCTCAGTCTTCCCGCTGTCCTGTCTGGATGGAACCGGCAGCAGGGGGTCAGGATCTCCTGTCCTCACTCAGATTGTATGATTGTATATACACACGCACACACACACATTGGCTGGACACACTGAAGGAGGAGGTGCAGCCGCATTTATTTTCTGAATGAAGGCAGGAGGAGGAACTTGGAGCGCAAAAACAAACGCCTGCCATTTTTCAAACCTGATTCACTATTTGTGAGTCAACCGTGAGTCAGGAAAACACAGGAAACCTGCTCCTTCTGGCAGGACAAACGAGCGCACGTTTACGCCAGATTCATAGTAAACAGATGTAAATCAGTAGGCAAAGATGTAAATAAACACCAGCTTCCTCGTTTTTCTGCGATTCGTCATCTCGCTATGTGGACAATTGATTCCATATATGAACAGTGAAACAACAGTTATAATTCAGAACTGTGAATATTCAGTGTGTGTGTGTGCGTGTGTGTGTTAAATAGTAGTTAAATAGCATCAAACTAGGTTCATGGAGGCTCGAATGTCGAGTAGTTTTTCCAACTTTACCAATCCAGAGGCAGAAGTAGCCATTTATTTATTTTAGCTTATGTTTACAGTTTTATTTTTAAGCGATAAACATTGAATAGCATAATAAGCTAAAAAAACAACAACAACAACAACTTTACACCATATAATATGTTTGAGTCACTTTATGTAAACCTTTGCAGTGTGATGACTCCTACCACATAAAAAATGCTAGCTCTATACCCTGCTGAAAAAAACAGCATATGCTGGTAAGGTATGTTTTGATG
>CAIGQV010012665.1:0-13999 GCA_903798115.1 Danio jaintianensis
GTTTAAAATTGTGTTAGACCATGTTAACTTTTATGGGTCTGCGCCATTCCTTTCAATGCTTTCAGCGCGCAATGATGACGTTCAATGTGTTAAACTCAGACATGTAGGTGCTGCCCAATTAGACTACATAGATTCATAAGTATGTTCGGTCAATCTACGCAACATTTAAAACACACTTTAACCCGCAAACGGCTAATGATTTGACCTAATGTTGGTAACAATAACATCTGCACATGATTTTCATAATTTCATTCATCGCGTCCCCGTCCAAAAAACTGATCTCCTTCACCCCAATCTCTTTTAAAATCAGTGTGAACTGGGCCCATTTCCCAAAGTATTCAAAATACCTACCTTTCTACGAGAGATGTACCGTTACTCTATTCAGGAGGCTGAGTGTTTCTAACTCTATCAATTATTCTATTAAACCTTTCACTCATATTAGTCATGTAGTCATGATCCGACGACATCATGCAATACTAAACGCATGTTAGACTGTGGCAGCAAATTAGTGGGGGAGGGAAATGTCCTGGCTGTATCTTAACAAGCAATTTAGCAGTCTAGGCTCAGTGTTGCCAGATTGGGCGGTATTGTATTTGATTGTGCGGGTACATATAGGCAGGTTGACAAAATTTAGGCAGGTTTGAAACAAATTTTATGTGCAAATTATTTAAGAAAACATAAATGTGTGCTCCCACTCCATTTAGTTAGTGCATAGCGCAAACCGCGTGGGCCCACCCGCAAGATGACAGAGGAAAGTTGTATCCAAATCTGACTCCCCGGACAAATCTGACTCCCATTCGCGTGCACGCGCATCACGCAGCACCTGCAGTTAAACCAAAGAGCATAGAATTCTAAGCTCTTTTGGTTAAACTCACAGCGGTTTATTATAAAACCTTTATTGACCATTTTTCCTGCAATTGACAGCAAGAACGAACATAGAAGCCTTGTGTGGTTGACAAGCAGCACCTAAATGTGTGCAAAAGAATTTTAATTTATATTGTTTTTTTTCGAAAGTAAAACATAGCCTGTTTTTAAAATGTCCTTTAATGTTGAAACAAAAAAACATTCACAGAAAGCTTATTTCTTTAAAATTTCTTATACAACAACATTAAGCTACACAAGTCTCATAAATGGTGAAAAATTATTTAAAATGTAGGCTGGCTACTCCCCCTACAAATTAAAAGGTCACATATAAATCAAATGTATTTACAAAATTATTTGATTGTAGCTTCATCAGAACAGTTTTTTCAGGGAAGGGGTGTCAGATTTGTTCAGGGAGTCAGATTCCACTGGCACCTCACTGGATAGGCCTAATCAAGTGTAGGCCTGCGATTGTTGTTTTATAGTCTATAGTTTATTTCTCGTTAAAAGAACTGACTGCTATAATTTTTTTAAACAAACTGCTGATATAATCTGCTTATAAGAAGCTTGTGAAAGAATCCAATAAGCATTTAACCTTTAAAAATGTCCATAGCGACCATTTCTTCTCAGGCATTTCTGAGTGTAAACAAGTGTCATTTGGTGACTATTTGTCCTTTGAATATGAGTATAGCACTAAAGGGGGCTCCACACATTTTACTGATCATTATGTACAGACCTCCAAAATATTCTTCAATTTTTATTGATGATTTTACAGAGCTGCTATCAATAGTAACCTCTGAATTTGACTATTTTACTATTGCTGGGGATTTTAATATTCACATTGACAATCCTGAAATCAATGCTGTAAACGAACTTATGACTGTTTTTAACACTTTTGATCTGACTCAGCATGTTCAAGGACCCACACACAATCGTGGACACACTCTAGATTTAATTATAACTAAGGGTTTAAACATTTCACCGACTGTTGTTAAGGATGTCGCACTATCCAGCCATTGAAGACAGATGCATAAATGAGAACACTAGTGAGCAGTTTATGAAGGCCATATCGCTAGCACCAAGCATATCTGCAGACTCTGTTGATTCTCTACTTGATTTGTTTAACTCTAACAGGAGCAATGTTATCCATGACATTCTTAACTTAAAAGTCAGGAAGAGGACTGGGAGACAGAAAGCACCTTGGATAAAATTAACAGCAGTATAGATGATGAAAAGACAGTGCATCAGTGCAGACAGTGCAAAAAAGCTGACCGTATGTGGAGGAAGACAAAACTAGTAGTACATTATAACATCTATAAAGACAGTCTTCATGCTTTTAATGTGGAACTAAACATTGCTAGGCAGACTTTCTTTTCAAACCTTATAAACAGCAACCTAAATAACACCCGCACCCTCTTTGCAACAGTAGAGACTCACTAACTCACTTAAAACTGCAGTTGTTAACCCCCTCTTGAAAACCAGCAACCTGGATAACACCCTTTTGAGCAATTACAAGCCAATTTCAAATCTCAATTTCATTGGCAAAATCATTGAAAAAGTTGTTTTTAACCAGGTTAACAAGTTCTTAAGCTCCAAGGTATGTTTAGACAATTTTCGATCTGGTTTCAGAGCACATCATAGTACAGAGAGCGCCCTTATAAAGATAATCAATGATATCCGCCTAAATACAGATTCAGGCAAACTAACAGTAATTGCTTGATCTCAGTGCTGCATTTGACACTGTCGATCACAGCATACTTCTGAATAGGCAGGAACACTGGGTTGGGCTGTCTGGAACGGTCATCAAAAGGTTCAGATCTTACCTTGAAGGGAGAGGTTACTATGTCAGTATAGGTGACCATAGGTCCCACAAGGTTCAACTCTGGCACCTTTCCTGTTCAACCTTTATATGCTCCCACTGAGCCAAATAATCAGAAAGAACCAAATCTCCTAGGTCAAACAACAAAAAAATAAGGTCAGGAATCTTGTGAGTGTGATTCTGGAGTCAGATCTAAATTTCAGTAGTCATGTCAAAGCAGTAAGTAAATCAGCTAAAACATTGCAAGAATTAGATGCTTTGTTTCCAGTGAGAAACTTGTTCATGCTTTTATCACCAGTATGGTGGATTACAGTAATGGACTCCTCACTGGCCTCCCCAAAAAGACAGTCAGACAGTTGCAGCTCATCCAGAACGCTGCGGCCAGGATTCTGATCAGAACCTGTAAATCAGAACACATCACACCTGTCCTCAGGTCTTTACACTGGCTCCCAGTTACACTCAGAATAGATTTTAAAGTATTATAACTGGTCTTTAAATGCATTACAGATATGCTCACTGAATACAAACCTAACAGAACCCTCAGATCTTTAGGATCATATAAACTAGAAATTCCACAGGTTCAGTCAAAGCAAGGTGAATCAGCCTTCAGCTACTACGCCCCCTGCTGTTGGAACCAGCTTCCAGAAATGATCAGATGTGCTCCAACATTAGGCACATTCAAATCAAGACTGTGCTACGTCCGACAGGTCGCACTATTATGTCTTTCTTTTCTTTTTCATTATTTTATAACCTGTTTTAACACATTTTAATCTGTTTTTATCTGTTTCAATCATTAATTTAAAAAAAAAAAAAATTTCTTGTTTCTTTTATTCTTGTTTATGTAAAGCACTTTGAATTACCATTGAGTACGAAATTTATTCATTCATTTTCTTTTCGGCTTAGTCCCTTTATTAATCTGGGGTCGCCACAGCGGAATGAACCGCCATGAGTACGAAATGTGCTATATAAATAAACTTGCCTTGCCTTGTTTTGCCTTTAAGCATTTTTTCGGAACAAAGTTATCTCAGAATGTCTAAAATGCCCATTGGATGCACGATTTCAGTGCTGAAAATATTAAGTTTGTAAAGGGGAAAGTTATTACAACCTAACAGACACCTCCGACTCACCATTTTTTGTTGTCAAAACTGAAAGTTGCAGCAGCGTGATTAAACAAGTTAGCCACGCCCATTTGCTAAAATATACCTAATCTGATAAATTAACTGGAAAAAAAGTGCTTTTTCAGATTTCAATTAAAGATTAGAAAGGCACAAATATATATATTTTTCTTAACGACATGTGTAGCAGGGTATGTTGTTACACCAGATTATAAATCATTATTCCTTTCTCTTATTTTATTTTCAAATTATTATTGGTCGTGGTCTTTTATTTTAAAAGATTGTTATACGCTTTCGCGGAGTTGGGAGTCACAAGGTGCACGTTGGCTGACGTGGAGTAGCGAGAGATATAAGTTTTGGTGCACTCAGAGCTTGTTCTCTTTCTTGCTGTCTGTTGAGATGAGAGGCAAAGGAGAGACTCAACTGATATCGAGAGAGTGATTGCCTGATTGTGTTGTACAGGGCAAAATAAAAATCACCTCAGCATGACCAGATTTGTGTGGAGACTTATTTAATTAAAAATAACACAACGCAGAGAAACGACCGCTACAAAACTGGTGCCATGACCAGTCAAATGGTCGATTGCTGTTGACCACCGGGATTGCTGAGCTGGAGCTTACTGGTGCTGAGGTGTACTGGAGGCGAGAGGGTACTTTCTTCTTCTGGTGCTGGCTCTGCTGTGGTGTGTGGCTGTCTAGCAGGTTGAGTCCTGTGCAGGAGGAGCTGCTACTGGAGAGTGTATTCTGTGTTGAAAGTGTGGAGTGTGGTATTGGTGAATTCTGGTTAGCTGGATCACACGAGCACAGTGCTGGATCAACGAGGAGTGTCATCAATAAAGTGTATTGACGATATTTTTCATCATCAGCTGACTGATTTCTTGACCATAGGACTGTATTACAACAGTTTTTTTTTAATTTGTGTGTAAATTTTTATCTGAGAGAAATGGCTACTAGGCAAAGTGGTTTGGGGTGGGACAACACATTTACAGTGGGTAGAGGGTGGGGCAGTTTGATGAATACGCCAAATAAGGCAGGGCTGTTCGGGGACCCTCAGTGCTGTAGTACGGGACGGGGTAGAACAGATGGCATTTCTGCCTATGATAACAGTGAAATGTGTGGGAGTCCATCACCAAGACCCAGTAATCTTGAGCATGATTCTCAGGACGCTGAAATGTCTGGTCAAATGAGTAAACTCAAAACAAAGTGGAAGTGAGATTGGACAGTCAATCAGAGACAGTATAAGGAGTAGTGAGTTTCCAAATTCGTCTGTTAAAAAGTCCCAAGAAAATTGCAGCGGTCAGGTGTCATGTGATAAAACAAATACCACTGTCCTTGATGCATCGAAAATGAATTTGATTCTGAAAGCTGAGGTGACAGCACCTCCATACTTTAGGGGAGACGGTTCGGATAAATATTCGATTGTGGAATGGGAAGACATGATGAGGGTGTATTTAAACAAACTGGACGTGACTGATTCTGAAAAGGTTGATGAGATAATTAACAGAGTAATGGGGCGGGCCAAAGATGTGAGGAAAGTATGGCTGCGCAATGGTACAACATCTCCTTCTGTTGACTCTGTCTTTTCTGTTTTGAAGTAGCACTTTGGGGACTAGTGCAGTTCAGGTATCCCTTTGGCTGACTTCTACTCTGTGAGACCATATCCTAGAGAGGGTGCGTGGGACTACTGGATAAGGCTAAATAAGGCAGCAGATGTAGCTGAGCAAAGTTTAAGGTGGGAAGGCAGAACTCTGGACAACAGAAGCAAAGATTTAGCAGTTATGTTAATTCGCAACTGTCCTGATAGAGAATTGGCTTTGTTTTCAAGAGTAAACCTGTACAGTCATGGTCTGCATCACAGGTGCAAGAGCAGCTTGATAAATTGTTGAGAGAATGGAAGTCAACTAATCAAGCTGTCAAACAGTTTGCTACAATTGTCTCCGAGCAGGAAGTCGATGTGACTGCCTTACATTCCAAGTCTGAGCAGGGTGCTGGAGTGAGTGATGAAAATGCACTAGACAAAGTATTAACTTTGTTAGAGAAAGCGTTAGTGTGCAACACTCAGTTTATGTGGGGCACCTGGACTAAACAAAAGATTCAGGGGTGCAAAATGTGTCAAAGCAGTGAGCACAGCACGACTGCTCAATGTTGGATGTATAACTTGTGTTTCAAGTGTTTTGCAGCGGGACACGTGAGCTACAACTGCAGCAGCGCTCCATCAAGAGTGGGCTTCGGTCGACGTGATGAGGTCTTGCCACAGGGAAACTAGACAGCTCCCTTCGGGCAGAGGACGAAGTGGGGCTGTGTAGTAATTCCTCTGGTGAGGCTGATATTGAATCGGTTTATTACTCCTTCTGTGACAGCGTTGACAATACCAAAACTATCGTCTTCCAAAGCAGTATGCAAGTTGAACGAAGTAGTAGTTTGTTTTATGCGAGTGTGCTTTTGCAAGACAAACTTGAGCTTCAGGGTATGTTGGACAGTGGCTCGATGGCAACTACGCTGAGTGCGGATGTGGTTCCTCAACTCAGAGATGCCGGGGTGCTGAACCAACGTATCCAGAGCTCTTCAGATATTGTTTTGGTAGGTTGTGGTGGGAAATGAACTAGTCCTGATGGTGTAATTAATTTGAAGCTTCAAGTCTATGGTGTTAGTTTCTGTGTTCCTGTCTTGATTGTGAGTGGTCAGAAGGACCCAATCATACTTGGGACTAATGTCTTGAAACCTCTTATAAGTAGGATGAAGCAGACAGATCAGTTTTGGAAGATGGTGGAGAGACCTGACTCTGTTATGCAGACTGATAACAACCAATTTTTGTGTATGCTTTCCTGTATAGAGAGATGGAGGGGTGATTCAATTCCTGACAAGGTGGGAACGTTGAAATTGAGGTCATGTGTGACGTTAAAGCCTATGAGTGAACACCTTGTTTGGGGTCGATTGCCTCAAGGGTCTGTACAGTCAGTAGGGAGCACAGTGGTCATTGAGCCTAGCACTTCTTGTTGTGTTCATCGTAACATCTTGGTTGGGAGGGTTGTATCACCTTTGTGGGGTGATGGCTGGCTTCCAGTAAAGATGATCAATCCAACCAATTCAGAAATTGTGCTGAGGAAAAATGCTAAGGTGGCAGATGAGTTTCCTTGCATTGCTTTGGAGGACCTTGCGCAAAACACTGATTTGATTGATCAAAATGCTTGTACAGTATGTTCTGACAGGTCGTGGGACAGCTTAACGACTAGAGAGTCTACTTCTGCAGCAAGTTTGGTAAGTGACAGCAGGTTGAATGACTTGGGGCTAAACGATCTGGGTTTCAGGGATTGTGAAGTCTCCTTTTTGGAAGAACAAGCTCATTGATCTGGTTGAAAAATATGAGTGTGTTTTCTAGACACAGTTTGGATTGTGGTGAAGCAAAAGACTTTTGTCATCGTATCAGTATTACAGACGACAGGCCTTTTCGTCTTCTGTATCGCCGACTATCTCCTGCGCATTATCTGAAGTTGAAAGAGACTTTAGATTAAATGGAAGAGAAGGAAATAATTAGGAAGTCGAACATTGAGTTTGCATCACCATTGGTCTTAGTGTGGAAAAAAAAAATGGAGATTTAAGGATTTGCACTGATTTTAGATGGCTGAATGCGCGCACAGTGAAAGATGCTCATCCTCTTCCTCACCAAGCTGATGTGTTGGCTGCTTTGGGGGGGGGAATACATACTTTAGCACCATGGATCTGACTTCTGGTTACTACAACATCTCGTTACACAAAGATAAGAAATTCACAGCGTTCTGTTCACCCTTGGGTCTTCTTGAATATAATCGGTTGCCTCAAGGATTGTGCAACATTCCAGCGACATTTATGAGAATGATGTTGACTGTTTTTGGTGATTAAAATTTCTTGAGTCTCTTGTGTTATTTAGATAATTTGTTGGTTTTCGGGAAGTCAGAAGACGAGAGTTTGGAAAGGCTTGAGATGGTGTTTCGACGTCTAAAAGACCACAATTTGAAACGGTCTCCTTCAAAATGCAGATTTTTGAGGAAGTCGGTAAAATTTCTGGGTCATATCGTTTCTGAAGAGGGAGTCGCCAGTGATCCAGCCAAAATTGAAGCGATCTTGAGTGTCTCTGAGAAAGATTTGATGGAGGATGATGCTGTTACACCATCAGCTCGTAAAATCAGGTCCTTTTTAGGAATGGTGGTGTACTACCAGCACTTTATAGAGAATTGCTCTGCGATAGCTAGACCCTTATTTCAGCTTTTGACAGGTAAGAAGAGACCTAGGGTGGGAAGAGGGATAAAGCGGCTAAAGGGAAGTCGTAAGCTTTCTCTGTCTGATTGGACAGATGACTGTAGTACAGCCCTGGTAAATTTGAAGGCTGCCTTGGTCAGGTTTTGCTCGCTCACCCAGAATTTTCTAAGCCATTTCTGTTGTCTGTAGATGCCTCTACCAGTGGGCTTGGGGCAGTTTTGTCTCAGGTTCAGGAGGGGGGTGCGGTAGCGAGGCCCATTGCGTTTGCATCGAAGTCGTTGAATCATGCACAGTCGAAGTACCCAGCACACAGACTTGAGTTTTTACAGATGAAGTGGGCTATTTGTGATAAGTTCACTCATTGGCTCTGTGGACAAAGGTTTACTGTGTGGACTGATAATAACCCACTCAAGTACATCCTCACAAAACCCAAGCTGGATGCATGTAAACAACGGTGGGTAGCGGTGGGTACGATTTTGACATGCAGTACATCCCTGGTCCGAAAAATATAGTGGCAGACGCATTAAGCAGACAGCCATTTGTGACTTCAGGAATTCTTAATCGATTGACTAGAACCCCTTATGATGTTTTGCTGCATGAGGCCAAATCTATTGGTGTTGAGCGAGTGCGCGAATCATTTCATCTTTCGTGTGAACGTCCAGATGCCGAAGGAGTAGATGATGGTTTCTTAGAGCATGCGGAGGGTGGGTGTGAAAATGTGTATGTTGGGCCCACCTACTGTTCCGGGGCAGTCTCGAGATCAGATTTGTCAGCTGTTCTTAAATCTCACCAGGACTGGCAGAATGGTGCAGTTATTAGGAGTGTGACTTATGTACAGCATTTAGAGAGTTTGTTGGACGTAGAGCAGAGTCAGCTTGGTAGTATCAGCCATGATGAATTGTTGGAAAAACAGAACCAGGATCCTGTGATTGACAGAGTGAAGTTCTTTGTTGAGAGAGGTAGACGGCCTTCTCGCAGAGAAAAAGTGTACGAGTCTAAAAGAACGTTGAAAATTGAGACAGTGGGATAAGCTTGTGTTAAGGTTGGGTGTTCTCTATAGAGTCTTAAAGAATCCGGTGTCCAAGAAAAATACTTACCAGTTTGTTGTGCCAACAGCTCTTTGAAGTACTGTCCTGAAGGGTGTGCATGATAGCGCTGGTCATCAGGGTCAGCATTGCACCCTCTGGTTGGCCAGACAGCGGTTCTTCTGTGAGTCTATGGAGAGAGACGTAAATAAATATGTCAATGAGTGTGAGAGGTGCATTTTGAGTAAACGGCCTGAACCTGAGGCCAGAGCTCCACTTGTGTCAATCCAGATGACTGCTCCATTAGAATTGGTATGCCTTGGATGCGGAGGATTCCAACAACAGGTCGGTTGATGTGTTAGTGATCACTGATCATTTTACCAAACTTGCCTGTGCTGATGTGTGTCCAAATCAAACTGCAGAAGTGGTTGCGTGTGTTTTGTGGAACAAGTTTTTCAGTATTTATGGGTTTCCAAGGTGCGTACATTCTGACAGAGGCGCTAACTTTGAGAGCACCTTGATGGTTAAGCTGCTGCTGTTGTCAGGTGTGAGAAAAAAAAAATTATAATAAATAAAAAAATAAAATAAAAATCGCACAGCACTCCATATCATCCCATGGGGAATGGACAAACGAAAAGATTTAACCGTACCCTGGATGATATGATCCGTTCGCTCCCTCCGAGGTCGAAAGTTAAGTAGCCACAAATGTTGAATACACTTACCTTTGCATACAATTGTACGAGACCACTGGGTATCCACCGTTCTTCTTGATGTTTGGATGTTGGTGGATGTCTTGTTTGAAAGCGTCATCTCGAGTAACGAGTCAGTTGATGTTCACAAGTATGTTCATTCGCTTAAGAAAGACTTGAGAGAAGCAGTGTCAGTTGCTCAGGAACATTCTAAATGCCAACAGACTAAACAAGCTGAGTATTATGACCGAAAGGAAAAGGGGCACTCTCTTGAGTTGGGTGACAGAGTTCTTCTTGCCAACAAGGGGGAGCATGGGAAAAGGAAGTTAGCGGATCGATGGGAGAGGGTGCTTTATGTTGTTGTGGGCAAAAGTGAAACTTTAAACACATATAAAATAAGAAACCCTGGGACAGGTCAAATCAAGATGGTACATCGTAATCTTCTAATGCCTGTGAACTTCCTGCCAGTACATCGATGACAGTGTTGAAATTTCCTCTGTCTGTGCTTCTTGTGATAGAGATACGCAAACTGAGGGTGAAGATCGAACTTCTCATTGGGTGGCTGATCTTAATGCTGCCGCAGATATTCAGAGAGATGAGTCTGTTGTCCAGAGTGATGCACGGGGTGATACAGTAGTGGAGTGTGATACTGAGATAGGGGGAACACAAATTCATGGGGTCAGCTCTGAAAATGTACCCAGACAAGTTCTGTCGATATGCTCAATTGTGTCTGACCATTCCACTCTTTCAGTTTTAAGTGATGAGTTTACTTCAAAAGTTAATAAGCAAAATTAGTACAGTGTAGGGGAATCAAATGCTTAAGATGGATTCAGGTCAAGATTTGGGAGACTCATTAAGCCAGTTAACAGGTTTATTCAGTCAATGTCTACACATACAGTACACGCAATTCATGAAATTTAAGGCAATGAATGGCAATTGAGGGAGTATGTTTTGATATATATATATATATATATATATATATTTTTTTTTTAACACATCTTTTGGAATATGTACATCTAAGGGTACAGTTATTAATGTCATGTATGGAACTATATATAGGGCATGGTTTTCTATGGGTAATTTGGGGATTAGCTACCCCTGGGTAACCTTAATCTTGAAAGAGATAGTTGTGAACTGAACAGATCTGATGTCAGGGGCGGACTGGGACAAAAATTCAGCCCTGGCACTGTAGCCACACCAGCCCACATTACCACACTGACACAGCCCCACCCACGGACACGCACATTCACTACTTATTTTGGTGTACAGATGGTTAAATAATATAAGCAGTACCATATGTAATAGATATTTAAACATTTAATGTATGTGACTGGAACAAAAACCCAAATTTATACATACAGTAAAAACTAAATAAAAAATAATCTGTGAATCTTGTAGAATCAAAAATGAATAAATATTAATAATTGTGACCTAACGTACAGTTAAGTTTAAATGTAACTATGTAGACAATTACAATTATTGTCATGTGTTCACCTCTACTTTAGAGTTAATTACACACCGAAAGTACAGTGTGTAACTGTTTTGTTTTTCCTACCTCTACCACACTCCTCCCTGTCTCAGCTAGGCCTACCGTAGCATCCTTTCTCACAGCACTGGCAGAGCAGTCTCTGGCTGCACTGATTCCAGCAACATCCTAGTTAATAAACACAGTATAGGATGTAAAGATTGCAGCAAATTGTTTCCTAACTGACTGCTCTCAACATTGGAATACACATTAATACAATTAAGTAATAACAGTAGCACAAAAAGGAATAGTATAGCAAAAAATAAATAAAAAAGCTGCAATATTTGTGTGTACCAGCAGATTTGTACATTTTTTTAATCCTTCATGATATATAGTTATTTGTGAATTAAAGTATGCTGAAGTGTTGCTAGAGCTGCATCTCCATTTGTGTGTAAAGGTGTGTATGCGTGTGTGTGCGTGTGTGTGTGTGTGATACACATTCACAGGTTACTCCTATCATAAGGGTTAATTTATCGTTAATTAGAGCCACAGTGTTAAAAAGGCTCACATGAGCTTTTATTTTGAAGTGTTTCTAGCTATCTGCACTGGGTCCAGAAACATTCTAGTTTTGAATAGATGAACACACGATTCAGTCAAGGGAGAACATAAGCAAGCCAATGTCTCATTTTACATTGTCATACTATTGCATAAATATATTACACTATTGGCTGTAATAGAAGTTGTCGTGGTTTCCGGCTTTTCTCTTAATGAATCACACTTAGTCTGGAGGTTATGAATATCAGAAGAATATACTTTATTGGAATATTTTCCAAAAAAGCAGAGACAGCCTGGAGCAGACCCATCTCAGTCTCTCTCCAGGACAAATCCAATGTCCCCCAAGTTTACCACATCTTTTATCCTTGCTTTCCCCCACCTTTGTGTTTTCACAGTTGGCTCCTGGTTCAACAGGCCTCTTCCAGCTCCTACTACTTTACGACCCCAATTTAAAGCCCCCCTTCTTTCCCCGAAATAACCTTTTTACTATCTCTCTTGACCCCTGAACTGACCTGTTTCCCATTATTCTACATTTTTGTCATAGTTTCAACCTTCCTGCACTGACCTGTCTACTATCTCTCTTGTCCATCTCTTACCATCCATCTCCATCATCACTTAACTTGGTTTTTTAGTTTCTCATGCCCCCCGACCTGTCTAACTTGAATTGCAAAGTCAGGCTCCTTTAATTTTTAACTCTGCATATGGTATATAAGTAGGCAACCAGTTTATACACATACACTTACATACACTTTGATTATATAGATTAACTTCACACTGTAAAGAGTTAAAAATCCACTTCATATTCCCTCCTCTTAAGACTTTAAGTCTTAATATTCTTGTTTTTGGCCATAGTGCAACTTCATGATTCAGCCCATAGCTATACTACCTAATGACAAAGATATGTCACAGTATTATTACCAATGACCAGATCATGTAATCGCACTTTGGACTAGCCCCGAGCCAAACATCTGCATTCGGTTTTGACAAGAACACAGTAAAAGACTCGATTCTATTTTGCTGTTATATCAAAGGAGGTGCTGTTATATCATTAAGCATGAGCGTGCATGAGGTTATACATTTGCTTGTGGAGGTCACAGTTATTTAGCATATCTTAAAGAGTAACAAAATCTAAGAATAACCAAACATAATCATAATCATAATACATGTTCACTACATACTATTCTAATCTACAACAACACACATAATAGTAGAACAAGTTGATCTTCAGCCCAGATACTTTGCGTATCGTAGAGAGCCGCCGTTTTGAGGTAGAGGTTGACCAGCCCTTACACCCAAGGCATGGATCCTCCTTCTCTTCCTCTTCTTCATCTGAACGATCAGAATATTTAGCACTAATTGGTTTCATAATCACAGTCTGATTTCTATTTGCAATTGAATTGTTTCTTTCTTGCCTGAAAAGTTGTTGATTGAGAAGTATGGTTGAGAAAGTCTGTAACCTGAAGTTGAGGTGATTATCATACTCAGGCATATTATCAGGCTAACTCTTCCTGCCACACTTTGCATTTCATTGTTTAGAGCTTTGGAATTTTCTGGTTCCTCTGTTTAGCTTTCTCTTGCTGGAGTTTCTTCCTTTGGCAATTTGTGCAGTGGTTCCGATGGTAGATGGCATCCTCTTTGGCAGCTGTTGGATTTGTCCTCACATCCAGATATGGTCTTTTCTCCTGAGCTCACTCCACTTTCTCCCGAGCACCCTTAGGTACACACGATCACCTTGAACAATTAGACCTCCGTCTCTGCTTCCTCACATGTCTCCTTTCCGGTTTCCTGTACAGATATTGCTTTGCACATGGCAGTTAGTTTCTTCATAAAAGACCAACATTCTTCTTTCCAATGTATTAGACATGTTCGCCAAACATTCCAAGAGATTAGATGCAAGGTTAGATGCAAGGTTATATGTGAGGGTCGACCCAATAGCACTTCATGCAGTGTTAGTTGCCTTTTTCTGTCAGTTTCAATGCGATCACTCATTAATGCAAGAGGTAACATGTAAATCCAATTTAGTTTATTACTTTAACATATCTTGTTAAACTAGGCCTTGATGGATCATCTTCAGCTCTTTCAGCCATTTCTTATAGTTGTTTATAATCAATGCACCATTTTCTTGATTTCCAATACTTTCCAATAACTATTTATTAAATCATTTATTTATCTATTTATTCATTTATTCACTTTCACTTATTTACTTAATTACCTTTGTTCACTTTAATTACTGTA
>CAIGQV010012691.1:0-11302 GCA_903798115.1 Danio jaintianensis
TACACACACACACACACACATTCTGGGTCACTAAAGACCCAAAAATGTAATAATGGTTGATTTTAGTGTATTTATTGGTTAATAAGAATAAAACATATATAGCACACACATACTGTGCAATGCGAAATTTAATTTTAACCTCAGTTCGTGACCTCTTTAATATGCATTCTTGATAGGCAGCTCATTGCTTTTGGAACCAAAAAAACACTCACACCTATATATAATAAATTATTCGATCAGTCCATCAAAAGGAACAAAAGGGATTGGCACTGTCAGAGAGCATCAGACTTACTTCCTGTGACCGTAAATGGCCTGCATGCACTGTCCTCATCCTCCCCTTTGATGTCCATCAGATGGCAGTCATCAGGAGAAAAGGTTGCACCTCATATCCAGAAGCCGGTCCATGTCAGGTTGTAATTGTTGTCCTAGACATGGACTGTCAGCTCTGTCAGAATGGTTCAGCTTCCTGCAGGAAACAGGAAAAGGACTTACAAGAGACTCGTTCTTGACTTTCTTTCAACTTAAATGGATAAAGCTGAATTGATTACAGGGAAAGTTCACAGTAAATGTACATTTCTTCCTGTTAATGTTAGATATGATCGTCTTTCTTCAAACCAAAATGCCTCGAGACAGTAAATCAAATACAGATCGATTTCATGATCGAATCATTCATCTAGTTTATATGAATTCAACTTTGAGACTTGACTAAACTTAAAAGATTAGTTCATCCATAAATAGAAATTTGTTGTTAATTTACACAACCTCAGGACTCTTATTTTTCAGGTCATTTAGTTTCATTTAGATAATAACAGACAGGTTTTCATTTTGTTTTGCTTGCATGTTTTTTGTTTTGTTTTGTTTTTTAAAGTTTTTAATTTAATTGACTTAACCGAGCTAAATATTATCTTTAATGTTCTGCTGAAGAAAAAAAGACCTGAGAATTAGTAAATTAACAGCATTTTTTTTTTTTGGTTTTGGGGTGAACTAATCTTTTAACGAATCAGATGACTGATTCATTTAAAAGAGCCGACTCAAAAGAAAAGGTCATTCTGACTCAGTTAATTACAGTGGTGGTTTGAATGGCTCATTCATGAACAATGTTAGTTTCCATTCTTAAGAACAAACATAATTATTTCAAATCACAATCTGTTTACAAATGCCTTACACATGTTTCAACACATTTTGTGCCTGTGTTGTTTAAAGATTCTGCCTTTTGTCATAGGTTCTGCTTTTTGTGACCTAATTTATTGATCTATGTGTTACATTAGACACTGAAAATACTTGTGAGTTTTTTAATTCCTACATTGTCAGTAGATCACTTGCAAAACTTTCCACTTCCATCAGTTGTAGTATGGGATTGCATTTTCACACCGATTTGCTGTTCAGTAAGTCTATTGTCTAAGGTGGTTACATCCAGCTTTATGATATTATAATCTGCTATTTAAAGACTTTAAAATTATACGTGTTGACATCTGTCAGCCTTACATCATGAATAATTTCAGTTCTCCTTCCCCTGACAATAAATGTGATTTAGCCAGAGTCTGGACACTCTGAAAGGGACATTAAGGGGTAAGGAGACGTGCAAAATACCAACTTGGCATATATCAGACTCCTGTATCTGATATGAATTTTAATTATTCTCTAATAGAGATATGCATTAGAATAATTATCCCTCTTGAATTATTAGCCCCCATATTTTTCCCCAATTTTTGTTTAACAGAAAGAAGATTTATTTTAAACATATTTCTAAACACAATAGTTTTAATAACTAATTTATAATAACTGATTTCTTTTATCTTTGCCATGGTGACAGTACAAAATATTTTACAAGCTATTTTTCAAGATATTGTATTCAGCTTAAAGTGCAATTTAAAGGCTTAACTAGGTTAATTAGGCAAGTTAGGGTAAATAGTCAAACATTGTATAACGATGGTTTCTTCTGTAGACAAATTGGAAAAAAAAACTGCTTAAGGGGGCTAATAATATTGACCTTAAAATGGATTTTTTTTTTAAATTCAAAACTGCTTTTATTTTAGCCGAAATAAAACAAATAAGACTTTCTCCGGAAGAAAAAATATTATAGGAAATACTGTAAAAAAGTTCTTGCTCTGTTAAACATCATTTGGGAAATGTGTGGAAAAAAAAAAAAGAATTTCACAGGAGGGCAAATAATTTTGAGTTCAACTGTATGTAAGGACCGCTGATGCTCCACTTTCCACATTCTCTCAGACTAAAAACAAAACAATATAGTTTCTCTGAATATGAAATCAGCCTAGGTAATTGGCATGCAAGTCATGTTTTGCACTTTATCATTTTAATCTGAAGTTCTATACACCGCATTCATGTCCAGATCAAGAATTTGCCCATGATCCACCAATCATTATTGCAGCAGATAAATAATTCAACGGCATTAACTGTTACAAAAACTGAACTTTATGGAGCTTAATCCCAGAAAAAATGCAGAGTCACTGTTCTGTAACCACCCTTCTAATAAGCTTTTCTCCTCATTGGTCCTTTGTTGTCTAGTCTCTGGGCTACAATGTCTCCTTCTGCAATTTTCTCTTCAATTATGCAGAGAATTCTGCATCTCGGGGTCATAATCATAATTATCTTTTACATATCTCATTAAATGGACCTCATTTTCCCCAGAACCAAGTCTTAGTTAGAGATTAGTCCTCTATTGACAATCCCTTATGATGAACCATGCATGAATAATTCACAATTTCATTCAGTTCACAAAAGTGTTTTTTTTTTCTTTTGTGCGTCAATATCATCAATACAATAACACAGATAAATGTTTAAAAAACGGTCCATGACAACTGATTTCATACTTAAAATTTCAGAGTTTCAATGGAGTTTATTTAAGATAAATTACTAGAGTTTTTTTTTATTTGATTTCATAAACTTTAAGGCAGCTCAATTTATTGAGAAAACCCAAATCAGTCAGCTTGGACTTAGATGAGAAATGTCATTTGACATTATTGTCTTGGGTTGAAAAGGGATAATATACACAGTAAAAAATAAAGTAATTATATACACATTAAAAAAATCTGTTAATTAGCAGTTTCTGTATGTTGTGATTTATGTTTTTTTTTTTCATTTATTTACAGTTATGAATTGCATTATGGGACATCGATCTCTGCTCTGTTGAGTTTTGATCTTGAAAATTTAACTATGCAGTTTGACAGTGACATTTATTGACATTTTCGTAGTTTGAAAAAGATATATTGTATAATAATTAATAAATAGAGAATGAGGTCTAAAATAACAGAAAGGTAGTGATGGTTTATTACCAGGTTGTCGTACAGTAAACACAGACAATTTATTACTTCAAACTATTTAAAAAGTCAACAAAAGTCACCTTTTCAACATCAAAAGTTGTTTAAAGAAAGATCATGCAAAGATCAGCAACTCAAACACATAAATAATTACAAAAAAACATGAATCCCAAAAGTGCAAAACTATTCATTTATGGATATTTTTTACAGCGCTTTGGGGTTGTGCAATAAGTAACATATAACTCATTTCAACTGGCAATAAGCTACATATACAGCCACATCCATTATATATGAATGATCAATTGGGGTTCAATTGTCTGTCTACTTCTCTGGCTTGCCCTTATGTGACAGATCCCGCTTTTTTTTTCCACATGCCCTGCAATATTGTCCCCAGCGTGAGGCCATTTTCACAAGTGTGTTTTTCACCCTCATGTGTGAGCCTTTATTGCCTCTAATTAGTGGTGTATGTAGAGTGTGTCCTCCAAAAGGCACGCAAGACAACCCAAAGACAAACTACGCCTGGCATGTCATCCTGAAAGAGGCTATGGCCCACCATTGATATGGTGATCGTGGGTGAACAGTGTGATCACTAAGACCATCTGTCCTTTCTCTCAGAGGTCACCCAATCACAGTCACTGTAAGTGGTTGGCACTGGACACCAGTGTATAACGCAATCAGTGGCTAATCCTTTTGGGTATAGACTTAAAGCTGAAGTGGCTAATTTCTGTGCCAATAGCGTCACCAAAGGAAATGCATGAATTACAACTGATTTTATACTTAAAAGGCATAATTTACCCCCAAAAATTTACATTTACTTAATCACAAGTGGTTCCAAATGTTAGAACTGGCTCCACAGTATAAAAAAATACTATAGAAGTCAATGGCTACTGGTTACAATAGGTTTGAAGTAAAGGATAACAGAATTTTACTATTTGGTTGAACTATCTATAAATAGACTTATCATAAACAGACTTTTGTTGCGGTATACATCAAAATAAAAGGACTTCTCAACCAAAAGGTATATCTAGATAGGAGCTGCTTTTGTCCACACTGTGAAATATATTCAATGGCCTATCACCTAAGAAGAAAACAATAACTAATGTACAACAATTTGTTCATTTCAACAGTGAACATCTAGTAATCTGTCCCATTTATGTACTGTGTGCTATTTTCTATTCAGTAACCCTGGTTGGTCAACTATCTTAATCCTATTAAAATAGATTGATTTGTATGAGAACCATTTTGCCAAGCTAGTTCCTAGTTGCCAGCATGCTCTGATTTTGAATCTAGGGGTGTGTCTCAATCAGCTCCCTAGCTCCGAGGTTGGGCATCGATTGTGTACATGAATTTGGGCACTGGTAAAGGCAGAGATAAACTTGACATTGGGCCACTGAGTGTGACATCTTTGTAGGGATGTCAAAACTGGAATTTATGAATATCATAACTGACTTTTTTCACATATGATTTTTATAAAGATTTTAAAAGTACATTCTAGATAAAAAAACAATGTCATTGTTTCATATACAAGCTACATTTCAACCATTAATCATTTATACATTTTTGCTGTAAAAAACTTGTTTGTTATTATTTTTGGTGATTTGGTAATTCATCCCTCATAGCGTCCGTTAAGGGAACTTATTGAGCATCGATGCTGCCTGACTTTTACAGTTTTTTGTGGGATGTTTCACTGAGACAATTTTCAAGAAGAATTCTGCAATTGAAACAACCCTTAAAATGGCTGACTCCCTGATCACTGCCCTGACTACTGAACAAGATAGCTGATTGAGATGCACCCTAGAAGTAAATGTTAAAATCAAGTACTATTTTGTGTTTTAGAACATGATTAATATAAGGAGAGAGCTGTTGTTCTTTTATGGTCAGTTTCAAAAGGTTTTGTCTGCACACAAGTCAAGACAAATATTTTTATGCTGCTTTAACTTTTTTAATAAGTTAATCAGGTTTCAACTAAATGTTTTAAGTTATAAAAAGTTGAACTTAATATTTTTTTGTCAGTTTGACTGAAGTAAGTTGAGATGACTCAAAAACAAAATTTGATTTAACAAAAAAATTTAATGCAGCAAGAATTTTTTACAATGCATTTTAGTATTGTAAATTAGCAAGTGCTAATTACATAAAAGGATGGGTCTCTCATTCTGTTACGTGTCATGAGAACGAACACAAAATAAGGTTTAAATACTTTGTACCATTACACCAAACAGGCTATGATCAAAATAGTTGTACATCCACATCCTTTACATTCCCTTTGCTCATTTATATGCTGCGCAATGTGTTTGTTCATAATCGTAGTAAAAATGTGGAAAAAATTGATTCTCCTTTGCAAGAATTCCTCCAGAACTTTTTCGTGAATGGACAGTGGTTATCATGTTTGTGCATGATGAATATCTGTCCAACATATGTGGTCATTGAGATCACTGTGTGATCTGGAAACACTCTATGGGATCAATGAGTGGCCAAGTTGTGTCCGTGAGATGTGTGTGTGCATGCGTGTGTGTCTTGCAACAGGCTGTGAGAGTGTCACTGTCCCCTCAGTAATTCAGGCCTTCCAGCTGAGATCAGCTCTAATAAACCATCTGCCACGTCATCCTGCTGCATTCCCACTACGCCATCACAGTGCCTCAATACCTCACACAAAAACTGGTCTCCTAAATGCGGTACACCAGCATGCTAAAACAGGTATCCCATTAGAGATTACATAAATGACAACAAAAAAAAATATCAGAACATAAACTAGTAGAGGTGGATCGGTTCATAGAATGACACAGGCTCTCATTGAGGATTACAGTAATAAAACTGACACCCAGAATCTTCCATTAAAATGACTATGCAGTTAAATTTCATGTTCGGTAATTAATATTTAAACATGCACCTTCACATCTCAAGGACAAATGCAAAGCAAAAGTGAATACTGGCTGTCTGAACTTATAACCTAATCAAGCATGTGCTATTTTAACATTTTGTATTTAAGACAGCATGACATATTTTGGTGTAATTTCATAGGTTTAAAGTTTATGTAACTACATTCAGTGGTTCAAATATTTCTTTACTGTATGGCAATAGGATTATATTTTAAATCCATTAGTTTATGTATTTAATGTACCACAACATTAGGTACAGTTTCTGGCATGATTCTCCATGGAATAGATTCATGGTTCTGGAAACGTGTTACACAATCAAGATATAAATCTCTTTTTCTCTTTTGATTGAGATGGGGTGACTGCTGAGACTATTTGAGTTTGGTGAATTCATGTTCAGAATACCAGTTTGGAATGATTTGAGCTTGCTGAAATGGAGCGTTTTCCTGCTAGGAGATGGGTTCATAAAAGGATAGACAACAAGAGTCAGGAAGAGTGCAGCATTTAAACAATGGTCATATGATACTAAAGTGGGCCAAAACATATTCCATACACCATTAAATTACAATAAAATGCTGGGTTGTATTGTTGTGTACCCAACATTGGGTTAATTTTTTACATTACATGTAAACTGCATTTCTTTAGCTTAACTGTTGGGTTGGTCCATAACAACCAGCATTTGTACTCACTACCAGCCTGGACCATAGAAATCAGGATAAATCTCTGTTTTCATGCAACCCAAAAAAAATAAAAAATAAAATGCAATGAAATAAAATTGAGTTGGTCCAACACAATTTTATCAAATACAGATTAAATTTAAAAAAGAATTAATCACTGATTTATTTATATTTTAACCAACTCAAACATTTAATTCAATAAAATTATTAAGTAAAAATAATTTTAATTATATTCCCCCGATTGTTGTTTTTAATTTATTTTATTTTATTAATAAAAATGTCAATTTCCCAAATTTGGTCTGTGAAAATTTTAGCCTTGTTCTTGTTCTTAGTGGCACAGATTTGGTCTTCTGCTGCTGTAGCACATCTGCTTCAAGGTTCAACATGCTGTTCATTCAAAGATAATCTTCTGCTCTTCCTCCGATTTCAGTTGTAAAGAGTGGTTATCGCCTATTTATCAGCTGAACCAGTCTGGCCATTCTTCTCTGAAGTCTGGCATCAACAAAGAATTTTCACCAACAGAACTAACACTAACTGACTATTTTCTCTAATCGCTGCAAACCCTGAAAAGAAAAAAATTTAATCACAATAGATCGGCTGTTTCTCAGACAGAAACATGAAAATCCTGAAGAATCGAGACATGAAATCATCTTTCATCTTCATTCTGCCCTGTGACTGGCGGATAAGATATTTGTATAAACAAGCAGTTGAATTTGTGTACCTAATAAAGAGTGTAAGATAACATTCTTTAATGTTCAATACTGTAATCGAATTTCCTTAATTCCCAGTTTGTCTGAAATGCCCTAATATAATTAGGTTTTTCCATCCGAAAAGCCCAGAGTTGATTGGTCTGATGATGACCAGTGTGTATGCTTTTAAAGCAAATGAAAACAAAAAATGAAGAATAATATATTTTAAAACACTACAAATCACTGTAGCTCGATCTTTCCATAAAGATGCCATTATGTTAATATTTCAAACGGCATCAGGATTTAGCAGAAGTTGTAACTAGACTCAGATTGATGCGTTTCATGCAGGTCTCCAGCAGTGTTCTCTGTTAGACACAAGAAATCTCTTTTGTGGGAGACTGAGATTTGTAACTTTGTAGTTTTTACCCATGCACAAGTAGACACAATATAAACTAAAGCTAATTCCAAAGCATCATATGCCCTCTTTAAAGTTGATAAAAGAAAATAAAAATCTTCTAAGCCAAACTGCCAACTGTTGTTATCTTTAATAGAAGGTTCAATAGACATGTGTAATATATTAAGATTGTTAGAATATATTGAAAGTGTTCTTAATTTATCTGCAAATGTAATCTATGTTTGTTAAACCTATACCATCTGTAGGAATTCAATTGAGTTCATAATAGCATACTGTATTAAGGTGCTTAACACTGTTAATAAAGTCTGACAGAAATTTGCAACTTGATGCATTCTAGTTTTCTAATATTAATGGACTTTTTTTGCTTGTTATTTTAATCAATGCTAAAAACTGAACATGGAAAACAAATTTTTTAAAGCTAATATATTTTGTAGAACATTTGTAGACAACATATAACATGTAGATAACATTTTGTACTCTAATACATTAAGCTTAATTTTATGTGAGGAAGAAAAATTCATCCCATTGGAGTTATGGAAATTGCAACAAGCAATAATAAAACACAAGTGTAATTATGTTCAGTTGTTCTCCGAAGGTTCGCAATAGTTTTAGGCTATTAAACTTTAATGGATTCATTTGCATTTTTGTCAACAGTGGCAAAAATAATTAAATATTTCACAACGCTTCATTTGGCTTTTAAATGAATGTTGTGGTATAACATAACATTTTTCAGCTTAAAATAAAACTTAATAAGGGAACATATTAGGACAGAAATCAATTAATACCAGAACCATTATATTACACTGTTAAAGGGACAGTTCACTCCACAAAAATGACAATTCTCTCATTAATAACTTACTAATTTCTAATTCAAAACCTGCACTTCAAAAATATTTTTGCTGCTTGATCAAACTACTTATTTAAAATGAGCTGAATCAACACAGGGCAGCACAGTGGCTCAATGGTTAGCACTGTCGCCTCACAGCAAGATGGTCGCTGGTTTGAGTCCCGCTGGGTCAGTTGGCATTTCTGTGTGGCGTTTGCATGTTCTCCCCGTATTGGTGTGGGTTTCCTCTGGGTGCTCTGGTTTCCCCCACAGTCCAAAGACATGTGGTACAGCTGAATTGAATAAACTAAATTGGCTGTAGTGTATGTGTGTGAATGTAAGAGTGGATGGGTGTTTCCCAGTACTGGGTTGCAGCTGGAAGGGCATCCGCTGTGTAAAACATATGCTGGATAAGTTGGCGGTTCATTCCGCTGTGGCGACCCCAGATAAATAAAAGGGACTAAGCCGAAGGAAAATGAATGCATGAATGAATCAACACAATTCTTGAGTTTTTTTTAGGGGTCAACTTAATTGTTTTATGTTCAGTCCACCTATGTTGTGGAACCCAGCATCTTTTGCAATGTGTCTGACCTTGTTTCTTCTGATGAACACAAAAGAAGATATATTGAAGAATGTTGGGGGGGAAACAGCCATTGATATCCATAGTAGTATTTGTTCTTTTATGTCAATGAATAGTGGTTTTCAACATTGTTCAGAATGTATTTTTGTTTGTGTGTTTAATTCACTTTAGAACCACTTGGGTACGATTAAATGGTGATTACATTTTATTTTTTGGGTGAACTATCCCCCAACTATCCCCTTGCCTTGCTGTTGTAGTTTTGCTAAATAAGCTCCAGCACACAGGATTGTGACTCTTATATTTCCCACACTGAATTCAATAGGCAGGCTTTGTGTAACTAACAGAGGTCACAAAAGCACTGAACCATCTCTAGCCTCTCTAAAGGTATTGCTCCTACCTTTCAACACAATTTAGAAATACAAAGTTCAAAGCAGGCGACAGAACAGTGGTGCACGTCTGAAAATCCACCATGTTATAGCAGGATATGTTGAATTTACGCATCAGAATTGCAGAAAAAAATCCAGAAATTACAACAGCAACTTTTCATAAACATAATAACTTCCAGAAGTTAGTAGACCACATTTCACACCAATTTACCTTACATTTATTCCTTTATACGGTTTCAGGGCATAGAATGAGGAGCGCGTTGTTTTCGCATGATGCAAAATAGGAACAACAAGAGATGAGAAAATTACAATTCACATCAGAGTCTGAGTGTGTAACATTTGCATTCATCTCCTGATGGAATAAATTGAGGGGACATTTTAAGTCATGATATGACAACATGCCGGCAACGTTTATGAAGAAGAGATGCTATAAATCCTATTATTGAGTGCATTTTCTTAAATGGGAAAGCAAAGGGTCTTAAAGTACTCTGGGGCTTGTTGTCACACATTTTATTTGTATTCCACGGGGTAGGTTTATTGTCGAAATTCAATTTATGAATAGGGATGTAAATTTAAGTATTGACTACCAAAAAAACATTGAGCATTTTCACAGCTAATGCCCATGAAAAAACTGGGCCACAATATGGAGTTTTGTTGTCACCAAAAAAGTAGTGCAAGAAAAAAAGTTGAACGATATATTTAATATCCCTCAAACATTTCACCACAATGCAACATGCGATTGCAAGTGATTAGTTACTTTACTTTTTTTAAAAAGGGAGTAAACGCATTGCCTTAAAAACTACAAGCTGAATTTGCTTTAAAAATTTAATAAACCTATTGTAACTTGGAACTGTTAACATAATTTTTTTAATTATGCAAACTCACTTCTTTAAAGTAAAGTCAACTGATCATATAAAAAGCAAAGGGTTTGCTCACTTTTTTAAGTAAAGTGAATTAATCGCTTTCTATAATGTAGATAAGCATAAGAGACTTTCATAAACCTTTAAAAATCGGTTTACCTTAAACATATACTTAAATCATGAAAGCATGATACTAATAATATGATAACCTAATGGTAAAAATATCTATTACAATACTAATCTGATATAAAATAATTTTTGTGCTTGCCAAAAATAAATCGATATTAATCGCATACCGAATAAATATTTCGGTAACACTTTAGAATAATGGTCCATTAGTTAATGCTATTTAATGTATTTACTAACATTAAGTATGAATAATCTTGCAAAGCATTTAATAATCATAGATTAAGATTTACTAATGCATTAAAATTCAAAGGTGTGCTTGTTAACATTAGCTAATGCACAGTGAGTTAACATGAACTAATGTTATTTAACTTATTTAACATTAACTAACATTAACAAAGTTGAATAAATAGCATAATAAATGTATTACTAATTGTTTGTTCATGTTAGTAAATACATTAACTAATGGACCATTATTTTAAGGTTTCTTTTGACATAATATGTGTGTGTGTGTGTGTGTGTGTGTGTGTGTGTGTGTGTGTGTGTGTGTGTGTGTGTGCGCGTGTGTGTGTGTGTGTGTGTGTGTGTGTGT
>CAIGQV010012693.1:15399-26819 GCA_903798115.1 Danio jaintianensis
GTTTTCAGTGTGTTTAAATGTGTCGGTGTGTGTTTTCAGTGTGTGTTCAGTGTGCGTGTGTTCAGCGAGCGTGTATTCAGCGTGTTTAAATGTGTCTGTGTGTGTTTTCAGTGTGTGTGTGTTTATTGGTGTGTGTTGATGTTTGTTTTCAGTGTGTGTTCAGTGTGCTTGTGTTCAGTGTGCATGTGTTCAGTGTGTGTGTGTTGGTGTGTTTTCTCAGTGTGTCCGTGTGTACCTGCATGAGCGCGGTGTCCAGCTGTGTCTGCAGGCTCAGAGTCTGTTTTCTGCTGTCGGTGATCTCGGAGCTGCCGCTGACCGTGGTCTCTGTGATCAGCTTCGTCTCCGCCTGCCTCTGCTCCAGCTGTTGAGGAGAGCACAGAACACACACTCTGTACAGTACAAACATCACTACAGCTGAGGAGAGAGCACAGAACACAGGAAAACACACACACATGTTGGTTTTGGTGGTTTATGAGGACTCTCCATAGACATAATGTATTTTATATAGTAAAATCTGCTTATTATAAACCCAACCCTCACAACAAACCCGTGGACACATTCTGAATGTCAAAAGACGAGGACAACACGGCATGTCCTCGTAAACCACTGCAACATTGTAATAACCGCTCATACCAATGACATCATTCACATTTGTGTCCTCATAAACCACTAAAACCAGTGTGTGTGAATTTGGTTTATGTGTTTGCGTGTGTGAATGTGTCTGTATATAAGTGTGTGTTCGCATATGTGTGTGTAGTGTGTGTGTTCACTTGTGTATGAGTGTGTGTGTATGTGTTTCTGTGTGTATTTGAGTGTATGTTTGTGCGCGTGCACGTGTGTGTGTATGGGTGCATGTGTGTGTGTACCTGTTTGGTGTACCAGTGCTCCGCCTCTTTGCGGTTCTTCTCGATGGCCATCTCGTACTCAGAGCGGACCTCGGCCAGCACTCGCGACAGGTCTGCGCTCTCGATCTCCTTCACATCCACCGTCACCGTTCCCGCCATCTGACCCCGCAGAGACACCATCTCCTGGAGCAGGGGTCAAAGGTCAGAGGTCAGTCGTGTCTAAAGATGACTGTAAAGAGACAATTCAAACCGAGGACTCCAGAGATGAACGGATCGAATCTTTATCCGGCTCTGACTGCATATGATTGGCTTCTGTCTTTTACGTGATGAACGAACGACTCAAACCCAACTGAAGACTGGAAAGAGGAACTCTTCTCCTCCTCTGCAATGTGTGCATGTGCTAATGAATGAATCACTCCCTGAGACGACTCATTGTTCCAGAGTCACATAAAAGATTCGTTCAAAATGAAGGAATCCTTCAAAAGACAACTGTAAAGAGACGAATCAAACCAAGGACTCGAGAGATGAGCGAATCAAATCTTTATCCGGCTCTGACTGCATATGATTGGCTTCTGTCTTTCACATGATGAACTAAAGACTTGAGAAATGAATCAATCTTCTCCTCCTCCTGTGCAATGTGTGCATGCGCTAATGAATGAATCACTCCCTGAGACGACTCATCATTCTGGAGTCACATAAAAGATTCGTTTAAAATAAAGAGTCGTTCAGGAATGCGACATCAGTACTGTGAATCGTTGCTGACCTGCTGGTGTGCGTCTCTGATGGCGCTGCGCTCCTCCCTGAGGGCTGTCAGCTCCGTCTGCAGCGCTGCATTGGTGGCGTCGTACTCCTGCTTCAGGCTCCGCAGGCCCGCAATATCGCCCTCTACTGACTGAACCATCACCAGCTCTGTCTCAAACCTGCGGAAAACACACTAATGACTGCATCGCTAACTATGCTAATTCTAGAGAACACTCCAATAATTCCACTGGGAACACTTTCAGGACAATAAACAGGATCTAAACAGGACAACTGTTTAATTTCCTTTAAAAGTAAGGCATAATGTACATCCAGAGGGGTGTTATCACAGAATAAAGTATGACAAGTTCATCAGCAACTGTTGTAAAAGACAAGCATTTATTCTACAATAACAACAGTTTAGATTTGCAGCAGGGCGATACGGTGGCTCAGTGGTTAGCACTGTGGCCTCACAGCAAGAAGGTCGCTGGTTCCAGCCTCGGCTGGGTCAGTTGGCGTTTCTGTGTGGAGTTTGCATGTTCTCCCCGTGTTGGCGTGGGTTTCCTCCACAGTCCAAACACATGCGCTATAGGGGAATTGATGAACTAAATTGGCCGTAGTGTATGAGTGTGTGTGTGTGTGTGTGTGTGTGTGTGTGTGTGTGAATGAGTGTGTATAGGTGTTTCCCAGTACTGGGTTGCAGCTGGAAGGGCAACCGCTGTGTAAAACATATGCTGGAATAATTGGCGGTTCATTCCGCTGTGGCGACCCCTGATGAATAAAGGGACTAAGCTGAAGGAAAATGAATGAATGAATGAGATTTGCAACAAAACTAAACTGTTAGACACAAAACATTGATTTGAGCTGTAATCATTTACTAACTATATCCATTAACAGTCAAGACGACTCAATTGACCAATCAGAATCAGGTATTCCAGAGACTATAATATCATCATCACTATCATTCACCGATGTGGACCCTAATATAGTTTTCTGTCCACTAATGCAGTTATTGATGTAGTTACCATTAAAAGTGTCATATTACTAAGAATCACTCAAACTCACTTCATCCTGAAGTCTTCTGCAGCCAGTTTGGCGTTGTCCACGGCTAAACCGATGCGTGTGTGCTCCTGAATGAGAAGCAGAAGCTGGAGGACAAAACATGGACGTTATTATAATCAATTCACAACATATAAAAAGCAGGGCTCTCATTTATAAATGCACAAAACAGGAGCAGAAACGTGTGTACGCAACAACACATGCAAAAGTTATAATTATAAAAAACAAATGACAGGAGACTGTAGGCAGTTGTAGGTATACTCAAAGTAAACATATTTAACTTAAATACTGACTTAATTGATCCACTTTGAATCATCATATGAGCTATAAGCATTAATGAATAACTAAACGATTATTCTGGTGTACGTTCACTTTTAGAAAAATCTATGTAAACTGTCTAAATCAGGCTGCAGGTGTGTAAATGAGTGGCTTACCTGCTCCCGCAGAGGCCTGATCTGCAGCTCGTACGGCTCCAGGTCGAAGCTGCTCTGCACTTGGTTAGATGTGAAGGCGCGGAGCTTCTCATTCAGCTCATGGTTGGTCGTCTCCAGACTCTTCACCTTCTCCAGGTATAAGGCCAGACGGTCGTTCAGGGTATGCAGCTGCTTTTTCTCATTCACGATGTTGGAAATGGCTCCGGCAAACGAACCTCCACCTGACCTTAAGGAGGCACCGATGGAGCTCCCGGCTGCACTTGAGACTCCGCCACCAACCGTCCTCAGGTGAGAACCAATACCTGCTGCAAAACCAGACCCGAAGCCCATCCCGGAGCCAGATCCGAAGCCCAGACCACCTCCAGAACCAAAGCCCAAACCAGCTCCAGAACCAAAGCCTATTCCGGAGCCAGAACCAAAGCCTAGACTGGCTCCAGACCCGAAGCCTATTCCAGAGCCGCTCCTCAGACCCCCGGCCACCACTGACTGATTTCCAAAGCTGGAGAAAGTCACAGGGCCTCGAGAATGGGTGACGGCCGGGGTCAGGGACCTGCCGGAGAACTGATGGGATCTGGAGAGCACCATATTTAAAGATGGAGGAGCAGTGATGGAGAGAGAGGAGCTGGAGCCGGTTGTGTGTGTGTGGTGTATGATGGCAGAGGCAGAGGAGTTTATAGCTGATCCCCGGGCCCCAGGCGAGAGCCCCGGGGACTGAACCGTTTCCAGTAGTTAACACATGCAAATATTTATTAAAGTACTTTGGTGAAGGACTGTGAGAAAAGAAACTACTGAGAGGACGAGCTGAATTCATGAGCAGGTAATGCTGATCTGAGCTTCTACACCTCTTGTTTCTAGTCCAAATATTTAAAAAATTCTTAAATCAAGAAACATTTTCTAGACGAGCAAAACATATAGTCTTGTCTTCAGAAATGAGTCAAAATTAAGTGAGTTTTTCTTTAAAACAAGCAAACTATTCTGCCAATGGGGGAAGTGAAATAATCTGGTTTTACCCCATTGGCAGATGATTTAGCTTGTTTTAAGGAAAAACTCATATTATTTCTTAAAACAAGACAATATTTTTTCTATAAGGCTACATATAAATAATCAAGATGTAGCTTTAATTTTTATAAAGGCCTGAGTATTGAGGAGCTGCAGTGGTTTCTGTGGTTCAGGAGGCTGAAGCACAAACCCTGGAGGATCTTCAGTTCCTCGTCATCCCTCCTCACGATCTGCTCATTAAACAGGCAAATTAATCACCACTGTGAGGATTAAACAAAACCATGTAAATGATCCGAGTGTGTGAACAGCGTCTGACAGGATTCCCACAGGTACATCGCTGACATAATAGATATTAAATAACAGCTCAGAATTGTCAGAGACAGAAGTTGAAATGTTAGAAATGAGTTTATTGACCTACATGTTCATCAACACACAAAGTCATCATCATCGTAACCGTATAGCAGGAAAACACACACCATGATGATGTCAAAACTTATAAAATATCCCAGCCCTTCACTCACTCACTCACACACACACAGAAGGAATGTCTACACACATACAGCACACGAACCACCAAAGCTGGACGACTATAATAGAAGTTCAATGGCTTTGTAACACTGATCCAAGATCAGCTCTCAGGACTGACTTTTGATCCTCATTCAGACAAGCTCTGTTCAGCAGACAGCAGCTCACGGTCTCTGGAGAATCTGGAGGTCCATCAGAGTCATTTACACACATTCAGCACATGAGGAACACAGCGGATGATGGAAATCATGAAGAGAACAAGGCTGCGTCCCAAATCACCTACTACTCGAGAAGGTACCACATTTGAATTGGAGTTTAATACATGACCATTAGAAAAGTACATTCTATATAGTATGAATTGAATTCTGACGTCCTACATCCGCCATGATTGCATGACCTACATGCGTCAGTTGCATCGCTTCACTCCCATTCATGAATTCTCTCGCAGTGCATTATGGGATAGTGTAGCGTCCATTGGATGTGCACTACAGAATCTCATCCGGGAACTTCTCGTTTAATTTTTTTTTTTTAAATACTATGAATTCTGACATCCTAGTCGCTCACATACTCTTCTTCACATAATATACAGTGGGTAAGTATGCGATTTCGGACGCAGCCCAAGTGTTTAAAGCAGGAGTTCAAAAGTCATCTAGCCAATCAGAGACTAGATAGTGAACCTGCGCCACTAAAACTACAGTAGCGGGAGACTGAGATGCATAAGTCTGCAGTGCTAAGAGAAGAGAATATAGATCATAAGAATCAGAGATAAAAGCTTCAAGTGCTCAGTTGGTGGACCATATCCAGAGACATTTGGCCTGAACCGAACGTTCACATGCAAACAGGACACTGGTGTGGTCTTTCATGGTGTGAAAACCTCCGGGTTCGTCTATCATGCAGAGTAAGAAAACAGGAGAAGATGCTTCTGGCTGATCATAAATGGTGAATCAGCGCCGCTTCGTTACGGAGATAGTTTGCGTTGTGTGTTTTGTGCTGGTAAGACGTTTAATTAGAGGAATGGCACTTACTGTGGGCTTCTTTGAGTAGGGTGGGAAGATCTGAGAGGGTGGGGTTAATGGTGGGAGGGGTTTATATCAGAGGGGTGGTTTATCTGGGAGGGAGTGGTTAATTTCAGTGGGTGGGGTCTATTTGGTTGTGTCTACTATTGTGGGTGGGTGGGGTTTATCCTTATAGCACTAGCAATCTTGGTGTGGCTACATTGTGGGTGGGGCAGTTTTTTGTCTGTTAAAGTGGGTGGAGTCTATTTGGGTGTGGCTATTTTTGTGGGTTGGTACTTGTAGCTCTGGTTTAACTTGGAGACAGTGGTTTATATCTAGATGGGATGAATTTATCTGTGTGCCATTTGAAGGGGCGGAGTCAATCTAAGTGTGGTTACATTGTGGGTTGGACTTATCTAAGTGAGTGTTGTCTATTTAAGTGAGCAGAGTCTATTAGGGTGTGTCTTCTTTTGTGGGTTTGTACTTGTAATTGCTTATCTATACGTGGAAGTAGTTAATCTGGGCATTGGTGTCATTTGAATGGGCGGAGTCAACCTGGGTGTGTTTACTTTGTAGGAGGGACTGTTTTATCTTGCTGAGTTTTATCTAAATGAGTGTCTTCTTTTTAAGTGGGTGGAGTCTATTTGGGTGTGGCTACTTTTTTGGGCGTGCCGTGTTTCTTAGTGTTCCAGAGCTGGCCAGGGATAGTGAAAGCGTCGACGCTCATGCTCAGAGTACGAGATGGAAGTGTATTGAACTGTTTCCTGTCAGAGCTGTATTTATAAATGGCTTCCACGGCTGATGAGGAAATGACGCGTGGACCAACGCCGCAGAGTCGGTGCAGCTCCTCCGACTGGCCGTCTAGGGTGTAGATGGCACGAAACTGACAGTTAGAATCACGCATGAGGATCAGAAAGTGACTGGCGGAGCTCTTCTCCATCTCCTAGAGAGACGTGAGAGAAAACAGACTGTCAGAATGTAAAAGTCACGTCTGTGGAGAGAAATAAACAGTGACGCACCTCAATGATCTTGTTTTTCTGCGATTCGTTGACTTTGCCAGCAAGGCAGCAGCGTGAGAGCGCACTGTGAATGATGAACTTGTTGGATTTAAAACTGGGCTCCTTAAACAATTTAGGACCTAAAAAAAAAGGTGGTTTAATCACATTTGTCTTAACAAACCTCACTTAGTTGTAATTACTAAACAAAAATTCAACAATTTGTATTTTACCTGTGTATTCTGGGAGTGATGCTGGAGAGGAGACGTTGGAGGCTTGTTCACAGTCTTTCTCTCCATTCTGACTGGCCAGTAGTCCTGATGACATTACCTTTGAGGGTGACTCTGAACGACTGAGTTGAGTGAGAGATTAGGCAGTTTTAGTAAAAACAGAGATATTTATAGAAGACAGAAGAAAGACACATCATACCTTGCTGGTTTTACAGCTGGTAGAGATCTGACATCTTTCTGGTTGACTAAGGAAATACGGTAAATGAACAATTGAATCTATGGCATGCTAGTGAAAATTTTAAAGATGCATTGTAGCAAACAGAACTGCAAAATAATGTATGATTTCTAACATGTTTCAGATGCTTCACTACACTGCTTGAGAAAACACTTTCATTTCACTCATACAAGCAAATAACAATTGGGTTTTGTGATGCCAGTAGTTACTCACTTCATCTTGAAACACACAAGCATGGTTACCTGTTCTGCTCTTCCCAGGTGAGCGTGTGTGAATGAGCTGGTGGCTATGTGGTTTGCTTGCATGCTGCTTTTTGCCACTTTGCTTTGTTGGTTTCTGTTTGAGAACCTTCTCTAGATCAGCCATTATCTTCAGCTGATGGCGCCTTTCATACTCCGCCCGTGTGAATGCTCCCCAGCGCTGGGGCGTGCCTGGGGGCGTGGCATTCAAATGAGGGGGTGGGGTGTAAAAGGTGGGCAGAGACTGTGATAGCAGTGGAGTTTGCGGTCGCAGGTCTTCCAAGGAAACCTGTTGACTGTAAGGGAAAGCAGAGATCAGAGATCCCTGAACGCAAGTCCAAAATAAGAAAATTTGAATGTGCAGATGATCTTACCTGTTCTCAGGGTCCTGCCCTTGTGTTGCTCGTCTCTTGACCTCTTGTGCTCGTCTTTGCTGTCGTTCCAACAGCAGGGCCCTTTTCTGGGCCATCTCCTCCTCCGAGAGACCCTCCTCCTAAAGGCCCACAAAACACACTTTACAAACACCTCAGACACTAATCTCAAGCAAAGAGCATGCAGACCTTCACACACCTTAAAAAACACATCAAGTCCCAGCCGGCTCTCACTCTCAGTCTGGTCACTCATGGAATCTGATGAGAATATTTCTGCACCCTGCTCTAGATCTGTGTCATCTCCCACTGTCCCGGCGCCCTCAGTCTCATCTTTCACAGGGGCACTGCTCAAAAGCAAGTCACTTTCAAACGAGCACTCTGATGGAGCTCCAGAGCTGCCTGCTCCTCCTAACAGCTCCACGGGGAGTGCAGACGGAGGTCCAGCCTCCAGCTCCAGGCTGAAGATCGGAGTGTTGTGGTCACTGGAGCCTGACTCTGATGTGTTCTCTTGAGCAGGGGCAGGTTGGGGTGGAGACTTCAGCGGGGTGTACGGACCTCCGAGCCGCAGTGAAGAGCTGGTCTGCACCTGACACTGGCTTGGAGAGACTCTGCGCAAATGGGGAAGGGTGTCCACGTTCTGAGGCGGTGTTAGGACACGTGTGATGGGCTGGAAGCCAAGGTCCGTGGGGCGGGAGGGACGTTGACGCCTAGGACTCTTGGGAGCAGCACCACGGGATCTACGAGGGGTGGATGCTGCTGAGCTTTTAGGCGATCTCGGTGTGTCTGAAAGTTGTCCAGAGCGTGATGGAGATCCAGAGGGTGAAATGATGCGTGTGGAGTCTCTAGAAAGATGAGGTGGTGTAGCGGGGGATTTGGGACCAGCTGGGATAACCCAGGCCTTGCTGGATGCTGAGGTCTTGCTTGAGGGGATGTTTTTTGGAGAACTCAAAGTTTTCTTTCCCATGAGCCTTTGCTGCTGTTCTGTAAGGCGCTGCATGTCTCTTTGCAGAGTCTCTAGGGTGGAGCTTAGCTTAGCTACCGCCTCGTTATATTCGCCCAACGGTGGCTCTTTCCCCTCCTCTTTCTTTGCTTCAACCGAAAAGGTCACCTGTTTCTCCAGTTTTGGTGGAGCTACTACATCACTCTTCTTCTCTTCCCCATCCTTTTCTTTCTTCTCCTCTTCCTGCTTCCTTTTCTCCTCCTCATTCTCTCTGTCCTCCACTTGTTGAAGTTGCTGCTCCATTTGTGTCAGTCGTTCATCCAGAGAGATGGACTGTCCATCGTCTTCCACCTCTCCCCCTTGTTTCTTCTGGAGCTGAAGGAAGGCAGTTTTACCCAGCCTTTGCCTGTGCTTGGTAAAGATGGCCTCTATCCGCCTCTTTTGAGCTTCAATTGCTTTCCGTTTCTCCTCCAAACGTGCACCCAGCTCCTGCGCCTCCACTGCCCCAACAGGGCTCATTGCTGCAGGGCTAAACAAAGGTTCCCCCTCCTGGGACCTGGAATTGCTTGGGGATTCAGGCATCATTTTTCTGCGCTCAGCAAAGTTTGTCATGCGGTTTGACTTGGGTCCGTTGGCTGGGCTGGAGGTTTTGGGGGAGTCAGGCGTGGCACATTCTGAACCTCCATCTTGTCGTTTGTGGTTCCCGCTGTTATCAGGCCCTCCTCCAATTGGTCGATACATAATCCCTGACCGGCAGGGAGCAGAGCTGCTGAGTTTGGCTCCACCTTCATCCTGGGAGTGGAGGTAAAAGCCAGATGGCGCCCCCTCTGGCCGCAGACGGGGCTCGTTGTGTACCAAACGGCCAGTGTGAACAATTTGTAATGCTTCTTCTATGGTAGGCAGCTCTCCTAGAGGAGCGTGACCAATGAGTTTACTGAGATCCTCTGGGGGAGTGTAAGAGCCAGGGTTGGTTACCATGGTGAGGCTGTCTGTGCTGACGGAGCGGAAGAGAGGGTTGCCCATGACAACATCAACATCACTGTCCAGCGGGAACGGGATGCTGAAAGTCACCGCTGAGAGGGGACGACTAAGAGAGAGAACATGAACATCACTGAAGATTCCTAGGGTTTGATGAATGTGCTCATGCTCCATTTTCAGAAGTATAGGAATTTTCAAATATATCAAAAACATTTTGACTAATAAGTAAGAATTGTATTTCCTACACACTTTATTGAATTGAGCACAATTTTAAACAGACATACCTAATTTGCTTTTTGCTCCAGCCCCGTCCTTCTACACAACAACACATATAATTATAATACCTCAGTTACATACACAATACAGTTCTTATCATTTCAAATATCACATAACAAATCCACAGAACACACAGTCTGTAGTCTAAAGCTCTATGCAGATGGTTATTTTTTCTCAGGGGGGTAAGAAAAACCTTTTACAAGGGGGTATTACGGTGTCATACAGTGTCATAGTTTGCATCAGAATATTGGCATCTTGTGTATTAGAAATGGGCACTCACATTACTAAAGTGCTAGAAGGTTTGTGTCCAAATACAGTTTATCTTTGACTAGCTGTCAAAAGCTGCCATTTCATGTTGTGTTGTGTTGTGTTGTGTTGTGCTGTGCTGTGCTGTGTTATGTTGTGTTGTGTTGTGCTGTGTTGTGTTGTGTTGTGCTGTGTTGTGCTGTGTTGTGTTGGGGACCAATGATCAAGGTAAGCAAACTGGATCTCTCCAACCATATTTGAAGATTCCACATATAGATGCTATTATCTAATTGTAGGATTCTAAATTATCTTCATCCCAAAGTGTTTATTTACTATGGAGCTTTTCTTTTACAGATGTCCCCATGAGAAACTATTGCCCTCTAAAATGTTCCAAACTGAGAAAACAAACTCCCAATGCCAAACAAACACAGCCAAACCAATTTCCACAGGTTAGTCAGCATGCAGAGAGCTCTCACCGGACACTGACGTGGACTGAGGCAGAGACTGCTTCAGGAGGAAAGATGGAGAGCCACTGCAAGAAAAACACCAGATCCCATGATGCAACTGAACACAGCGAGCATGATCAAGTGTTCTGGAAAGTGCTTTACCTGTTGCCGTTGATCGGACTAGTGCAGTCCACCAGATCTGATGCATCTGTAGGTCAAAAACAATACAAGCTGATGTAAGATCTGATTACTGTGTGGTTTTGTGTCCTCTCATGTATTAATGTCTACCTGTTAGGTCCAGTGTGTGTATGGGTTTGACGAAATCTGGTTTCTGCACCTCGAATGTGGCAAACAGCTCCGAAAGGAAGCACATTATGTTCACCTGTGGAGTCAAAAGTAAGAGTCAATTATTACACAGCTACAAAATATAAAAATTAGACACACATTGTTCTACGCCATAACAGTTTATTAATCATTTAATCAAACGCAAAGCTGACAGAAACGAAAGGGGCTGAATGGAGTATACACTGCTTATTATTATACCTACTTATTATTCAGTCCCAAGATGGCCAAAACAAGTCAAAACATGAGTATTCCAGACAGCCGTGTTATAATCCTCAGTAAACACTAAACAGAAGCTGTCCAATAGGTTGATGCATAGTTAAGTGGGTGTGGCATATCTGACCTGTAAAGTGGGCGGGTATATCTGACCTGTATAATGGGTGGGCAAATCTGACCTGTAAAGTGGGCATGGTATATCTGACCTGTATAGTGGGCGGGTATATTTGACCTGTATAATGGGCGGGCAAATCTGACCTGTAAAGTGGGCATGGTATATCTGACCTGTATAGTGGGCATGGTATATCTGA
>CAIGQV010012698.1:0-17964 GCA_903798115.1 Danio jaintianensis
GTGTGTGTGTGTGTGTGTGTGTGTGTGTGTGTGTGTTTGTACGGCTATCTTTGTGAGGACCAGCGTGGGTTTTTAACCTTTGGAGTGAGGACATTTTTGCAAAGTGAGGACATTTTGCCCGGTCCTCACTTTTTTTTCACTCTAATGGCCTCTAGAGGGTGTAAATAGGCTTCTCTCAAAGTTTCAAAGAGGTCCTCAGATTGATGCCAAAATGAAAAGAAAAGTGTGTGTATGTCCCCCTGAATACACACACCGTTTGCTCTCTATCGCCCCTAATGTTTTTCTCAGGTACTGCACCATGATCGGTTTTTGCTCTCTATCGCCCCTAAAGTTTGTCTCAGGTACTGCACCATGATTTTTCTGCTCTCTAGCGCCCCCTTTGTTTTTCATATGTACTGCGCCATGCATTATCAATGTGATAACTCAGAAATGGCTTAAAGGAGTTTGTTTACATTTGCCACACATAAACACAAAAATACATTGAGATTTTTGGCGGTCAAAAGACAAGATCACAGTCACCTGGAAGGCATTAATCTGGACGGCATTAATCTGATGGAACAAAAATACTATTTGGACAACAAATTAAGAATTGATTTGCTAATTACAAATATGACAAGTAAAAGTGTACTTTTTAATTAATTGTATTTTTTCCATAAATTTATAATTAAATACCACATATTACAGATCAATGTTTAACAACTTTTAACAAAACTTAATTAGTATATCACAAAGGCTTATATAATAAATTTCACATCTATATTTGTCATGAACAATTCCATATGCATTTACTTTTCATAAAAGTACAGATATGCAGATGAAGTATTAGTTATTTTAATGTTAAAACTAATGCATTGTTTCCTGATTTTTCCTGAGTGTACAGAAGAATATGATGTTGAGGTCTGGCACAGACAGTGTTTAGCTTAAAACGCTCCAGACTTTTTTCTTATTGTATAAACTATTTAACTCACATTATTCACTATCAATTGTGTCTATCAGTCACTATCAGTCACATCATTCACTATCATGTTATCATATTAATAGTTCTGGAATACATAGACTAAAGAGGACACAATCACATTAGGGAACATGAGTGATTGCATTAGTTATTTTAACATTTTATTCAGCAATTATGAGCCTATTCTTATCAGAATGGTGTTTTCTGGACCTATTCTGTCACGTTTAACACTGCCAAACGCATCCCAAACAGTTTTATGCCTTGGACAACAAATAATAAAATCCAAACAGTCCTGAGCATCAATATGAAGCTGATGGACACAGTTTTCCTAACTTTCCTCGTTCATTTTCCTTCAGATTGTGTAACAATCGTGAAATTATGAACTTTTAAATATGCTCTGTGCATCGCACCTGTGATGTGACTATCGCGCATGCGCACATCACGATGTCACTACTGAAACCACACAAATCAACCACACAGGTGACATTTAGAAACCTAAAGTATAAAAACGTTACACGGGGCTAAATAAACTAATAAACGCTATGTAAAATACTAGTTTTGTAGCATTTGAAATTGTTTTGCTTTTGGCTGCATACAGTGAGCGCGCGCACGGACTCAAGCCCCGCCCCTCACGCTGAAGTCCCATACAGCGGCCTTAAAGATTCGCTCTTTTACTGTACATACAGATCACCAACAACTGACAGTCCAGCGTTATGAGCTAAAGGCAACACTCATGTACAACATACTAAAATTAAATCTTAGTAACTTACAGTAGGCTGCAGGCCGTCCGTCGCGAGCGTAGTTCAGCCGATCCGATTCTCGGGCGCGGTGACTCGTTCTGAGCGCTTCATCAGAGTCAATAACTCGGTCTGAGCGCTTCAATCGAGTCAATGGCTCGGTCCTGGCTCTTCGTTGGAGTCAATGACTCGATTGAAGCGCTTCACTAGAATCAATGACTCGGCTTGACCGCTTCATTACAGTCGGTGACTCGGTTTGAGCGATTCACTAGAATCAATGACTCGGCCTGACCCCACAACATCACATTTACTCATGAATCTCTCATTAAAGAACCGATACAGCAGATGATTGAAAAGACTCGGTTTGTTCACGAATCAAAAACCGCTTTTGTGTCTAAGCACGTGATATTTTCTATATTAAAATAATGAGGATATCTGTTTATGAAACAAAGGGGAGTCTTGATATTAAAATCTCAGAATGGAGTACAAATATATAAAAATCCTTTAAAATATTTTTTTTATTAAAATATATTTTATTAAAATAAATATTTCAATATTTTAAGAAAAAAATGTTTCAATATTGTCCACAAAAGTGTTTGTTCTTGTTTTAATTTGTTTTAATATGCTACATGCTAACATGCTCATACATGCAGACACCACACTGCTAAATAATTAGATGACCTTGTGTATAGACTTCCTTGCCAATTATTTTTTTTTTAATTTTTTGAATAATATTTTGAGCAGATATGTAAATGTTGATGCCGGTTTATTCACATAGGGAATGTTTAGATCTGCCCGAGCTCAAACCTCCATAGGCACAATGCTGCCGCTAAAGCACGCTCAGGATACAGATCTGGACTGACGACACTCTGATTCTGTTATTACCCTGACACATCTACTCACACTTAAGTTTACACATAACCTGTAGAAAAGTTTTGTAGAAAGATCTTTAAAGTCTTAAACTTCAAATTGTGTTTGTCTTTGGTGCCCCAAGTATAATTAAGCAAGTATTAATGGACAATTCATATAGAATATGAAAGGCTAACATTATGTTCTGCCTTTACCTCCCTGTTGTGTGTATCTTGCTGCTTCCTGACATAGGTACATGTCTAATCAAATGCTTAATTAATTAAAATTGGATTCTGTCAATAATAAGCACTTACCTAAAGCTAAAATAAATGTCATTCCTCTAAACAAACCTTCATATCGATCTGAATTGTATGTGTAAAAACACCTGTAGATTGTTTAACAGATGTGTTCCGCTGCTTCAAGAGCCTATAGAAACAACTGTGGAAGACTACTTTTAAACAGAAATTAGCCAAATATTTACACATTTACTGCTGGTCTGTTTCCAGAGCATTAACAGTACCGGAGACCTTTTTCTCTGGCCTTTTATAGTAGGTAAAAGTTAGCATAATCTGTGCTGACATTGTCTGTGATGATATAGAGATGGCACCTTCAGATGGGGAAAAAGCACTGAAAAGCTCTGGTAATAATAATTTACCACACATCTCCATCTAAAGATATTCCCATTCTAACAGAGATTATACAGGGTGACCAGAAGTCCTCTTTTTTTCCAAACATGTCCTATTTTTGAGATATTTTTTTTTTTCTAAATCTCTGAAAATGTCCAGAATTAGTCATCATTAATTAATAGGTTGTGGAGGACACTTATAGAAATGTTTGCTACGTCTTGTTGCAGGCCAGACCAGTCAGTCACGTATTTATAGACATTAGCCAGTGATTATCAATCCCTCAGCACTAACACTACAGCTGAGAGAAAGAGAGAGAGAGAGCTGCAGCTTATACCTGCAGTGCTGCACATGGCTCCTCAGTAGAGTAAAAGCAAACGGGAAATAGTGGATCTTTTTTTCTTTTTTTTAAATTTCAACACATTATTTTTTTAATTTTACTTTACCCTATTAAAAAAGAAAACTTGTGATGTAAAAAGTGTTCAATGCACAAAAAATTATTTGTTTGTTAATATTCTGTTGTTGTCCAAAAGTCTATGTAAACAATGTTATTACTTCATATATTACTTCTAGTTACTTTAAGTTCAGTAACTCAGTTACATGGTTGTGAATGCAGTCTTCAACATATTTACAGCCTACAAAGATCATGTTTGTCATAGTAGTATTTCCATAGTGTTAAGATAAATCACCTTTTTCCATAGGGCTTTTTACAGTACAGAGTGCTTTAATACAGCTTTACAGCGGTAACAGGAAAATGATGCATTGTTTGTGAATTTTGTCATTGTTCAGCAATAAGCTGATTCAATTCAACTGTAAAAATATGTCAGGTATCAATTTTTACTTATTTACTTAGAAACCATCATGTAATAGTGTCAGTGAAGTGTGATCAATAGTTTAATAAGTGTCTCAAGCAATGTCATTTATCATTTAGTGTAATAAGTTGTGATATAGTGTCAGACATGAAGTTTTGATAAAGTCTGTCAGACTCCTGCAGAGTGAAAACAGTGTTCAGGACGCCCCGTACAGTGAACCTGCCCTTCCATCTTTAAGGGTGCACTCACACTTTGCTATCCAAACTGTGCCTGGGCACGTTTCCCGGTTTGTTTGACAAGTGTGAGTGCTCTGAATCGGGCCCAGACGCGGTTCAGATGGCCGGCCCTGGCCCGGTTGGAAGAGGTGTGTCAGAGCGCGGTTCGGTTGGGTTTTGGCGCGGTACGCTGGTAGTGTGAGCGCAAAGCGGGCCTGATCCCGAAACTGAAGACGTGAAGTCACCTTTAAGGGACTGTTTCATATGGATTTATTAATCGTTCTTACTGTTCAATGAACTCGAACTGTCATAGTTTATTAAAGACACAAACCCCTCACTGCACGTCAGCTGCACCTTCAGCAAACCTCCTAATACCTGCAGCACGATGACAGAAACGTGCTCCAAAGGCAAAATGCAGTGTGAGTGCAGGCCGAGGGGGAGAGGGGGGACAACCGTGCTTCAGCATGGTTCAAGGCAACTGTACCTAGTGTGAGTACGCCCTTAGTCTCACACATCACCAGTGATTCGTGTCTTTTGTGACAGATAGGTAGAGGACAATTTTGGGCCACCACCAGATATAAAATGATGCACAATAAAAAGTTGGAACCTTAAATGAACTATATATATCTGACAACACATTAATATTTTGACTTTTAAAATGATAAAACATACAAATAATTTAACATGTAACCCCTAACCCCCTATATAAGTATAACTCATATATCTTTATAAGTAGTGGTGTAGCTTTGTTTATTATATACAAACCTTGCTCTGTACTGTTGTAATGCTAAGACCTGACAGTGCACTTTTTGTGAGTTTATTTTAGTAAGTTGTTTCTTTGTACTTATTTGAAAGTCACTTAGATAAAAGTGTCTGCTAAATACCTAAATTTTAATATAATATAGTAATTGTCTTAGTGTTTTGGCATTTAAGTTAACTAATAATGATGGTTATTATTACTATTATTATTACTATTATTATTATTTTAACAATAATAATTTTAAAAAGCTTTCTTTCATTGTAACTGATGCATTGTAGTGTTAATTTAAGTAAAACAGTAGTTGTATGGTTAATATGAGCTTCAATGAACAAGTAATGCTTTAAACACTGGAGAGTATCATGAAGCAAGCTCTTCAATTAGGCCATGAGTGTGTGCGCTGCCCATCCCCCACTGCGGGCTTAATTGAAGGCCACGCCCACCCCTCCCCCACCGCACCTGCAGCTCAGAGTCTGACTGAGTTCATTAGGTCAGAAAATGGATCTGGAAAGATTGAAAAGAAGAATGGAGCGACTGCGATCCCACCACAACAAATGTGAAGCGTCTGCATTAAAGGTAAGACTTTTAAAATTAATTTCACCCATTTGAATTATTTATTACGCCAGTTTGGTGATTGTGTAGGCAAAATCTGATGTTTTTAATGGCTCGGCCTCTCATTAACTCATCTGGCACAACATGTTTATATCATTTTGGCTTAAATATCAGTTAAGACTTAATCAATATGACTCTATAACATTTTTATATTCATATTTATATTCATTAAGAATGGGGATTTCTTGTGGTAATTTTAATGTTAGTTTAATGTAGCAGTAGGCCAATATGTTTATTGGTAAATTAACATCAAGTAAAGGTTTATATATATCTGTAAGTGTTTGGTGTCTCTCTAATTTGCGTGCTTGGCCTGTTGTTTGGGCCTGATGTTAGTAAGTTTAGAGAGGGGGGAGGGGGAGGGGTGCGGTGGCGCCTCTGGAACTCAGGAGCACTGTGTAGTTCAGGGAGGGGGAGAATATCACTATACACCTGCATGCCATATTACACTGCTTTATCTTTAAACTCATGAGCTTTTTCATGTAGATTACTGATGCTGAAACATTATAAAGTGCTGTAAAACATGTCCAGTAGTACTATATAGCTTGCTAATTGTAGTCTTTAGCTAGATTTAATAAATGTATATCATTACTAATATATAAAATATATACTTTTTCAATCTTCTCTTTGGTAAACAGGTACTGGGAGCAAGGATGTGCACCACGGAAGCAGAGAATTGCACCATAGAAACAAAGTCAGCAGAGGTATGCACCTTTACACAATCTTTCAGTAGTCTTTAGTAATTAAGGTGTAATAAGAGGCAATTTTCTAAATAAATAATACAAAGTGATATCATAATACAAATAAATTGAAATATAGTTTTTTAATATTAAATCATTATAAAAATGAGGGATTTTTTAAAACCAGCGTGAGTCTTTGTGATTTAAAATTCCTTTATTTAATATATGAATTTATTTCAGCATTTATATATTTACTTATGTAAAACACATAATTAAATTAATAAATAAATAAATGTATACATTAATAAATAATTAATATTCTTATTTATCTTCAGTTATTGTGGCTGCACGGTGGCGCAGTGGGTAGCACGTTCGCCTCACAGCAAGAAGGTCGCTGGTTCGAGTCTCGGCTGGGTCAGTTGGCGTTTCTGTGTGGAGTTTGCATGTTCTCCCTGTGTTGGCGTGGGTTTCCTCCGGGTGCTCCGGTTTCCCCCACAGTCCAAACACATGCGGTACAGGTGAATTGGGTAAGCTAAATTGTCCGTAGTGTATGTGTGTGAATGGGTGTGTATGGATGTTTCCCAGTGATGGGTTGCAGCTGGAAGGGCATCCGCTGTGTAAAACATATGCTGGATAAGTTGGCGGTTCATTCCGCTGTGGTGACCCCAGATTAATAAAGGGACTAACCCGAAAAGAAAATGAATGAATGAATCTTCAGTTATTTATATTTATTCATGTATTTTCACTTATATTATGTATTTCATTCTTTCTTTATTCATTTATTTCCACATTTATATATTTATTCATTTATTTGAGACACTCTCTGAAAACCTGCCTAAAGTCTTTTTTGTGATTCGCTGTTTTTGGTATAAAATCATTTTACGCCATGTAAAAAATGTTCTATGAAAATATAACCTTGATTTTTTTTTAAAGATTGACTGAGTTAGGCCAAGTAAAAAATGCTTAGTTTCAGACTCAGAAAATCATCATTTTGAGAAAATCCAATTTAAAGAAGTTTATATTTAAAACTGCAACATAACTGAACCATAATTATCCTGACTATGTGTCATATACGTAATTAAAGCTGAGATTCTCCCATTATGGGAAAATTCTTAAAGTTTTGTAAAACAGATCAAACTGTTTTGATGTGTAGGTCCAAAGAGCATAAATAAACTATTGGGCATGGTAAAACAGCTTTATTTGTACAATCAAATATCAGTTGAAATTGTTAAGAAATATATATAAGTAATATAAATATAAATGTAATATTGATAAATACGTAAAATATAAAATCCCAACCTCTTTCTGGGTTGATCTAATTTTGATGATAGTTACAGTGTGCTGTAGCATTTAATACTTTAATACAGTATAGGCATATAACAGGTAGACTAAAACATTTTTAGTCTGTTATTCACTGCAACAAACAGAAATTGCATTTTTTGGCATTTTTATGGCTATACACCTTTTGTGCTTTTTTTTTTTTTCACTGAACTAGATTATGTGACTTTAGCTGGGCTTTCACCGACACGGTCACATATATTTATCTATACTGAAGTCATTTCTCGTCCTCCATAGTTAAGTCACCACAGTTGCCTAGACTGCAGTCTAATACAGATTGTGAATTTGATATAAGCTTTTCAACACTTACTTGTGTTAATTATCATTTATCTAATGTACAGATACAAATTTCATAACTGCAGTGACAGAAGTTTCCTATTGTTATAAAGGCTAGCTTTTAATTTTAATTTTGAACACATATGGAAAAATATGCTCTAATGAACATGTTAGTAAAATGTGGTAATATTTATAATATGTTGTCATTTGGTAACATTAATGTACAGTGCTTTGTAAAAGTATTCATACTTAAATTTCCCCCAACATTTTATATTGCAGGCTTATGCTGAACTACTTTAAAAGACTGTTGCAAAAAACCAAACAGATCAAATAGAGAAATTTGTTTAATTTACAGTGTTAACTGTAGTGTGCATTAACATACACAATTTATTGTTGTAATGCAGTAGTTAATGTTAATGGATAAGTATATTTTAAGAATATACATTTCCTAACAATTTGCACATCCCCACACATTCAAGATGTTCATGTCTTTCCTCATTCAGTCAAAAAGAAATTAAGGTTTTTAGAAAAACATTACAGGATTTTTCTACATACAGTGGACTTAAATGGTGCTCAATGGATTGAGGGCTAAAAAAAGCTGTTTCAGTGCAGATTCAGAGAGCTCTAAACGATCCCAAAAAGAAGCCATCACAACAATGTCAATTTCTGGGAATAAAATATAAAGAATATATATATATATATACACACACACATACATGCGCATTAGCACTTTAAAATAAAGATATACAAATTTATTTTAACACATAGGAGAGTTCTGTAAGGGTTTTGATAAAAGAAGTCCTATAAATTAAAAATAGCTGGCCTTGTTTTAAAATATTATAAATCATATCCAGATTAATTCATGGAAAAGCATTTAAAAATAAATGCAATATTTGCACATAAAAAAAAAAGAACAGTTAAACTTTGATAAGAAAAACAAAACCTGCACTTGGCCTACTGTTTATGTCTTCACTCACGTTGTGTTGTAGGCTAATTCTGATACACTGACAATCAATGAGCCATTTTTATATAATAGTAATATTTTGCGTTTCAATCTTTTTAATTTTTAAATTTGAAAAATGTCTGTGTTTTTTTGCAGGTCCTTGTAAATGTAATAAGCAAAGTATATTATGAACATACAGTTTAAATACCAAACATTTCACCATTGACTTTAGACAGGTTTCAGATCTATTTCTTATTTCAGTCTGTTTCTAGTTCCTCAAAATTATTGTGGTGCAAATGAGAACTGCATTGGGCTGAAATTGTGTTATGTTTTTGTTTTGTTAATTACTATTAAACGTATTTGGTATTGGGAAGTCAGACAGCACATCTTCAAAATGATGGTAAATTGTCTCTTTAATTATTTAATAAGTATGCATTTTACTTACAGCTTGATGTAAACGAAGAGTCAGATTCAGAAGTCTCGAGCTTGACATAGCTATACAATTTAATGGGGCTATACAATCTGCTTCAATCTACTTTAGCTTGTAATAGAAATATACTTTTTATGTAGGTCAAGTGTATTACACTTTGCTCTCTTAACCAAAGGTAGTTACATCAACAAAGTGGAGCTGCAGAGGTGAACGTGGAGCTGCGGAGGTGAGCGTGGAGGTGAGCATGAGCTGCGGAGGTAAACGGGGAGCTGCGGAGGTAAACATGGAATTGCAGAGGTGAGCGTGGAGCTGCGGAGGTGAGTGTGGAGCTGCAGAGGTGAGGAGGCCCTGGAGCGTGGAGCCGCAGAGGCCCTGGAGAGTGGAGCAGCGGAGGCCCTGAAGAATAGAGCCGAGGAGAGCCAGGAGCGTGGAGCTGCGGAGGTGAGCTTGGAGCTATGGAGGTGAGCCTGGAGCATGGAGCTGCAGAGGTGAGTGTGGAGCTGCGGAGGTCAGCTAAAGCAGCGGAGATGAGTACGGAGCTGCGGAGGTGAGGAGGGCCTGGAGAGTGAAGCCGCGGAGGCCCTGGAGAGTGAAGCCGCGGAGGCCCTGGAGCATGGAGCCGCGGAGGCCCTGGAGCCAGGGAGGGCCTGGAGAGTGGAGCTGATGATGCCATGGAGCGTGGAGCCGAGGAAGCTCTGGAGAGTGGAGCTGCGAGGGATCTTGGGCGTGGAGCTGCGGTGGATCTGGGGGCTCTAATTCAGCAGGCACTGGTGGGTCAGACAACCCCAGTAGGTCAGGAGGCACTGGCGGCTAAGACCACACCAGTGGGTCAGGAGGCTCTGGATCAAGAGGCACTGGTTGGTCAGACAACCCCAGTAGGTCAGGAGGCACTGGCGGCTAAGACAACACCAGTGGGTCAGGAGGCTGTGGATCAAGAGGCACTGGTGGGTCAGACAACCCCAGTGAGTCAGGAGGCTCTAGTGGATCGGACATCCCCAGTGGGTCAGGAGGCACTGGTGGGTCAGACAACCCCAGTGGGTAAGGAGACTTTGGACCAGAACACATAGGTAGATCAGGAGGCATTAGCAGATCAGGCAGCTGCATCGACAGCTCTTGCATCTGTACCTCTAGCGGCAGCCACTCTTGGAGCTCAGATGGCATCAACAACCATTTGTGGCCATTTGTGGGACTTTGATGGAGGCTCTGGCCATTTGTGGGATAAAGGAGGATCTGGCACCCGCCATTCGGGGAATTCAGGAGGATCTGGTGCCCACCATTTAGGGGATTCAAGAGGATCTGGCGCTCACTCTGAGGACTCAGGAAGGAAATCTGGCGCCCGCCATTCAGGGAATTCAGGATTTGGCGCCCACCATTAAGGGTATTCAAGAGGATTTGATTTAATTCATCTTTATTTCTGTAGCGCTTTTACAATGTAGATTGTGTGAAAGCAGCTTAACATAGAAGTTCTAGTAAATTGAAACTGCTTCAGTCCAGTTTTTAGAGTTGAAGTTCAGTTTAGTTCAGTTCAGTGTGGTTTAAATTTCACTGCTGAAAGTTCAAACACTGAAGAGCAAATCCATCTATGCACAGCCCCACAAGTCCCCAACCAAGCAAGCCAGCGGCGACAGTGGCAGGGAACAAACTTCACCAATTGACGAAAGAGAGGGAAAAAAAACCTAGAGAGAAACCAGGCTCAGTTGGGCACGACCATTTCTCCTCTGGCCAAACTTCTTGTGCAGAGCTGCAGTCTAGGCACCAGAGGCTGGAGAACGCTGGACGTCCATAGTGGAGAACTGCAGGTGTGAGTGGGTCACTGGTGGGTGTTCAGGCTGGCCCACGGGATCAATGCAGAGACTCGTCTGTCACTGGGGTCTTTCAGGGATAAGTCTCACGCTCCTCACTCCTCCATGACCACCACAGCAGCTGCTCAGGATACGGCCTGGTCTAGGATAATGGAGACCTTGGGATAAGGAGAAATAGACTAACATAGCGCAGATGCTGTTCAAATTATAATGTCTTTTGGGAAGTGTTCCCGGCTCCGGTTGCCCTAATTAATGCAGCCTAACAATCCTTTAGAGGATTTGTATTTCAAAAGCGTTTGTGTTTTATGTGTATGCTAATGCGAAGAGATGTGTCTTTAATCTAGTTTTACACTGACAGAGTGTGTCTGCTTCCCGAACTGTGCTGGGAAGGCTGTTCCAGAGTTTAGGTGCCAGATATGAGAAATATCTAACGCCTACAGTTGATTTTGATATCCTGGGAATTATCAATTGTCCATAATTAATTGAGCGTAGTGGATTATTACAGCCCCTCACTGCTGTAGTATGGTTTTTTTGATGATCCTGGGCGCTCGGTGGATCCGGAGGTGGTGAAGGCAGCTCTGGCAGTAATAACTCTGGTGGTGGCAGCAGCTCTGGCAACTCAGGTGGTGGTGGCTATTCTTGTAACTCAGTCGATGACACTTCAGGGACAAAATCTTGACTGGAGCCATGACAGGAAAATACTTAGGACAGGAAGCCATCTTGTAAGCAAATTGGTGATGACCATCGTGTGAGCTGGCGCCTTGGCTGCGGCCACTTTGTGAGCTGGGAAACTGGAGGCGGCCATCTTGTGACCTGAAGAACTCGCAGCGGCCATCTTGTATTTGGGTGGACTTGTGGCAGCCATTTTGGGAATTGACTGCGGCCTAGGCTGACAAACAGGAGACAGGCGTAAAGGAGATACCCGCATTAATGTATTGGTGGAATGAGCAGCAAGTGCCATCGCCAGCTGAGGCCAATTTTACCCCCAAAAAAACATTTATGGGTTTCCTCCACTTCGCCCACGGTCCAACCGTCTCAACCTGCCTCCTTCTTACCGAATCTCCCCCACATTCCATGTTTCTCTACTCAAACCTCACACTGACCCAGTTCTCCCTCCTTCCACAGAACCGGAACCGCCTCTCCCTCCAGAACAAACCGAAGACAACATCTACCGAGTCCAAGAAGTTCTCGACTCCCGGTGGCGGAACTGCCAAATCCAGTACCTCATAGACTGGGAAGGATTCGGTCCCGAGGAGATCTGACCCTCCTCGAGGAATTCCACCACCGACACCCAAATCGCCCAGCTCCCCGCCGCCGGTCCAGGGTGCCTGGAGTCACCCGTAGAGGGGGGGGGTACTGTCACACCTGCTGCTCGTTCTCACTCACCATCCACCACGCACCACACCCGTGAACCCTCACCTGAATACTAATCACCATCACCTGCACCTGCAATCACCACACACTTCAAATACTCACCTCACTCACTCAGTCATCGGCTGGACTCAGACTCGTATGGTCCCCTTCGTCTTCTCTCCTGTCTTCTCCTGCGCTCTTCCATGGATGTCCTCCTACTGTGAATGCCAAAGCAACGATATAAGGGAAGTGACTGTTCTTATGTTGGCAATAGCCGTTGAACTGAACTGAGCTGCTGAACTGTGTGTGCTTGTGAGATCACTCACCTTCTTCCACACCATTCACCTACTTCACCTAACTACTATTGTGCATATCACTTGAATAAACACCCTTGAAGTTTACACTTCCTTGTGTGACCGTGACAGGGCTGATGATCCAGGACTGCTGTATGGCACAAAGAGACCAGACATTAATTGTTTGATTAAATATGCTACAAATATATACATTCCAAAATATATAATTATTTAGTTCTACAATAGTCCTGCTGCAAGACGCAATGATAGGCCTGTCACGATAAGGAATTTTTGTTGAGTGATATATTGTCACAGAAATTGTAGTGATAAGCGATATTATTGTCATTTTGAGATTATATGTTATAATGACTATATAAAAGCATAATAATGCAAACAGCCATAAACACTTTAAAATACTTATCATTCTTAAGGTATTTAGCTTCTATAATTTGATGTTAAAGAGGTAAATGTCCTATTATATATATATACACTATTAAATGTCCTGTTAGGTAAATGTCCAATATAAACTTTGACAGCGGTGAGGAAGAATGTAAATGTCATTGTAAAATGGCTTTAACGTTATTTGCGAATTTGTAAATATATATTGCAATGGCAAAAATTGTTGTTGTGGTCAAGTATTGCACGATAAGTCGATATATTGATTATTATGACAGGCCTACACAATGATAATGCTGAGATGAAGTTTCCCACTTTATTTGCAGCTTTCTTGCAGTGTAAAAGTAATAATGAACTCTGAAAATAGGCAAATATACAAAAAACATCTTATTTAAATGAGCATTACTGGCACGTACTAATTTACTGTCTGTTTTCTGAACAAGCCAACCAGTCCGCTAATTTAGTGAGGTGGACATGTATAAGCAGCAAGTTCATTTGCACTGTGTGGCAGACAGCGTCCATCATCAGCTTACAATCTAAATTATTATTTCACACTACATCTTTTAAAAATTATTATATTTGATTTATTATATGTGACACACGTTAAACTACGCTGAAACAAGCAAGCTTTAAACAATTTTTAACATCCTGTCCTTCAACTGGTTGTTTTTAATTAATGTTAAAGATGGAAATGAGCAGTAAACTTACCTTTATCTCCCTGAATGGGGGTCGTGAAATTGAACATGTTAGACGTGTTCCTGTGTTTTTCTGCCACTTTGTGTCCTCGTGTCTCACACAGAGTGAATCTTCCACCAGAAGTCCCTCATCTTGGTTCAGGACAATTAAAAATGTTCCAAATCTTTGGATAAATTGTCAGTCATCCTCCTTTTGCCATGCTTCTTCTCCACATGGGGATTGTTTGCGTTAGTGTGCTCTGCTCTTTTACACATTTAATGTAATACCGTTATATGTCTAAGTCAGGGAACAGTCCAGGAATTTGATATTTGGCTTAGAGTGGTGACCTAGTATCATGATTCAGTGTGCTGTACAATATTGAACTCTTGGATCATGATTTATATGCCAAAAGGTCAAAGCTAATTTGATTTCCAATATCATTAACCCTTTAATTTATTAATTGATTAGCTCTGACACATAGTTAACATCTTTGGGAGAAAAGTTTAAGGATAAAATTGCATTTACAAGTCGAGCAAAAGCAGTTTTAAAAAAAGGTAGATTTTGGTCTGTTTTTTATGGTTATACAATTAATTTTGTCTTCCTTGTCAGTTGTAGAGACCACCACGATAACCAAACGAGTGTGGAGTGATGAAGAGAGAAGGGCGGTCAGTAAACATCTCAGTAACTTCATATCAGAGAGCTCCAGGTAAAGCCACCTGCATAAGCTGAAGAAAACACCCTCAGAGAGCGAACATGGAAGAACATTACACACTTTGTCTACAACACTATCGTTACCCTCAAACAGAGATCTGCTTGGAGAATGCTTCAGTTTTAAAAGGATAAGTTTACATCCAGTAAAATGGTGTATAGAAAATGCGCTCACCCCTTGCCATCAAAGATCTTTCTTTCTTCAGTTTTAAAGAAATATTATTCAATTAAGTTAAACTGAGGAAAGCAAGACATGCACTCCTTGGATATCCAGAGCACATCTGTCAATAACTTGTTCTGGAAGTAAACTAATCCTTTCCAACCCTGTCCCTTTCTGTTCTCTCTTTTTTTCTTCTCTCTGTTCCTTCCACAGTAACAGTTGTTAATGTCTATCAAGAACACTTGAAAGGAAATGTCAAAGTAGCATGTTTATGAGCATCAATTTAAAAATCACATTGCTGTCCTTTGGCATTTCTCAGGCAGCTCCTTGGTGATAACCAGAAAAATGCTTAGTGATGCAATAAAATTGATTGCGTTTGTAAAGATTCTTTGAGTCACTATTCTGCTGCTGTTGTTTCAGTTCAATAATGACTCAGATCTGTCCACATTAAAACAAACTAAATATTTAGTGTAATAAAACAAAATATTAATATAAAACATAATAAAATATATTAATGTATTAATATTATACTTAATACAATTCATGGAATGGAATGAACTCAATGGCGCCCCCATCAGGAATTAACTCAAAAGCGCCGCATGAAAATGTCCTCACACCGCTGGTTAAAAACTTTTTCTTTTCCTTTGTTTTTTAAAAGAATCTGAGGTGATAACATTAATCCTGGAGACATCTACTGTTCAAATATAGTAAACATTTACTTGTAGCTGTGCCAGAAATGGTGGTCCTCAGTTCATAGGTTAATTTACCCGGTCCTCACTACCACTGTCATACAGGAATGTGTGTGTGTGTGTGTGTGTGTGTGTGTGTGTAGAAGTGTAGGGGGTTATTTCTTTGTTCGTTCTGGGATTCTGAAGGACGTTTAAACTCCATTACATCATTTGAATAAAAAAGGTAATATTTTAAGGATTTTCCTCACTCTATTGGAATATATATGAAAAATATTTTAATACAAATCTCTGCCACTATTCCAACCACATCAGATCATGGAAACTAAAGGTGCAAAAGTGGGTCAGTTAGAAATCCTCATGGTTTGGATGACATAGTGATAACCCTCATGTTTAAATCGAAGTGCCTATTTAGTACTTAGCGGCTCGGCTCACTTTATTTATAGACATTTTATACTGCTGGTACATTTGCAAGTATCAGATAATAGGTATTAAATCAAATCAAATCATTTTTGGTGCACCAAACCATCAATTGTATTTATACGATAGTTTTTAATGAACTATTTCTACACTGATAATGATAAAAACTGTTTATTGAGTACCAAATCAGCATCTGAAAGATCATGCGACACTGAAGAATTGAATAATGAAACTTGTGATTACAGTAATTAATTACAGTATGTTATTCACTAGATTAAAAAATAAAACAGTTGTTTTATTATTGTTATTATTAAATTAAATTCAATCATTTTTGGTGCACCTAACCTTCAATTGTATTTTTATTTTATTTTATTTTATTTTATTTTATTTTGATTTGATTTGATTTGATTTGAATTGATTTAAATTTAAGTTCAACAACTTTATTAATCCCACCAGAGGCAATTAAATTAGGGCAGTAGCTTCTTGATACAACAAACACATAAAGAGGACATATCACTTACAAACAATATTAAAAAACACAATCCAGCATGCTTCATAATAACTTCATAAATATAATAATACTACAAAAAAAAGCAATGAGGAAAAACCCATACATTAAAAATTTAAAACTTGCTAAAATGTAAGGTTATAAAGCCTTATGGTCTCGGGAACAAAGGTGAATTAATATCTATTAGAAGAGCATTTAATGCTTCTGAACCTTTTTCCAGAGGGCAACAGTACAAAAAAAGGCTTCAGAGGATGGGAATCATCTCCTATCACACTTTCAATTTTCCTTATCATTTGCTGTTCATGCAAATAAGAAATGTGATTTGATTTGATTTGATTCGACTGGTTTGTTGTTAAGAATTTTAACAAAAGTAAATTGACAGTAAATTATCAAACTATCGGTGAGAGGGACTTGGTTAAGAATATTGAGGCTGAAGTATCAAACTGACATCAACAGAGAAGGACCACCACTCTAAATGTGGAAGCAATGATCAGACTTCAATTGAATATTACCAAAAAAAAATTTTTAGTGGATTAACTTGCACGGATCAATAGTTCACCTGAAGAATAACAATGTGCTCTAGCAAAATAAACATTGTAAATTTAGATTTTACATTGACTTTAATGGTAAATCAGTGTCTGTCATGGTCCATTCAAACGAGGTTTCTGCGTTAATGCTTGACTGAAAGTGTATCTGAAGCATGGCATAGTGAAGACAGCCAATCACTTACCATTATACACACCATATTCACCAACTGCCTCTGCCACCTCCTTCCAGGCCGGTCATAAGAAGACCTTAACCAACTATTGAGTAATATGAATTAATTATATGTACTTACTGTAAGGTTAGGTTCAGGATAAGGCTAGGGTTTAAGGTTAGTCGCATATACAGAGGTTATGCATGATTAATTGTAATTACTATGGTTAGTAAATGGAACGTGTAAAAAGGGGAAACACGTGTTACTTAAATGATTTCTTGGGTTCTCGTGTTAAATGTAAAATCAATGATATTATTTGATTTATTGATTGTAATTGTTTAGATCTTAATAATTAATTAGGTTCTTGTGTTAAAGGGATAGTTCGCCAAAAATGAAAATTCTGTCATCATTGACTTTCAAACCTTTATACATTTCTTTCTTCTGTTAAACACAAAACAAGATATTTTGAAGAAAGCTGGAGTTTTTCCTACTATGAAAGTCAATAGTTACAGGTTTTCAGCTTTCTTCAGAATACCGTATCTTGTTTTGTGTTCAACAGAAGAAAGAAACTCATAAATTTGAGTAAATAATGCATGTGTTTTAATTTTTCTGTGAACTTTCTCTTTTACTGTAAATCTGTACTGTAAATGTTTATTTGATTGATACACGGATTTCTTGATCCTAATTATTAATTGTTAATTATAAATTTTTTTCAGAACTAATTTTTTACCATGATAATAATAAAAACTGTCAGCATCTGAAGGATCATGTCATACTAAATAATAGAGTAACGATGATGGAACCTCAACTTTGTGACAGTAATTAACATTATTCAATAGATCCAAAAATAAAACTGATATTTTACATATGTAATTCACAATATCAAAGGTTCAGTGAACAGACAAAAAATGTCCAATTGTTACAGAATTCCAGCATATAATCTAACCTCAATGACTAATGTTTAAAATATGTGTAAAATCAAAATTGACAATGTTTTATTATTATTATTATTATTATTATTATTATTATTATTATTATTATT
>CAIGQV010012727.1:3277-15765 GCA_903798115.1 Danio jaintianensis
TTTTTTTTTACGCAACAAAAAAATGCCGTAGAGGATTTTAATTTGTGACACACCAAAACTAATCTGGCATACTAGAAAGCATGAAAAGTGAAGGAATTTTGATTCAGCCATGGAAAGAAAAGATTCACAAAGCCAGTGAGAGAAAGCATGTACCTCTGTCTCGGAGAAGCTGGGCCATCTGGTACTGTGTGGGTCCTGGGACTCCGTGGAAGCAGCCCAGCTGATCCAGAGCCTGAACCAAATCCTTGTTCTCCGAGTAAATCATGCCAACTCGCATCCCTGCCATGGCAAAGTCCTATATGTACACAACAGAAAGTCTGAATGCTGTAGAGGAATGCCAAAAATCTGAAGAAACGCTTTTTCTGACAGTTCAAGTAGTGACTTACTTTACTGACGCCCCACATAACATGAGTTCTCTGGGGATCTGGCAACCTGTCGAAACAATCGTGTATTTGTGACTGTTAGCATGTAGGTTTGCAAAGTGTGCCTTTAAACGGACAATTCACCTAAAAATTTAAGTTCTGTCGTCATTTACTCTTTTACTTAGGGACAGTTCAGCTCAAAATGAAGGTTCTGTCATCATTTACTCACTCTCCATTTGTTTCTTCTGTTTTTCTGTTCAACACAAAAGAAGATAATTTAAAGAATGTTTAAAAACGTTAGCCAATTAGATCCACAGTAGGAAAAATATCATCCTTTGGATCGGAAAGTAAGTAAAACTCAGTAAAATATGACAGAATATTCATTTTTGGGGTGAAAGCCTGTTATGGACAGTTGTGGAAAGAGTAATGAAAAATCGTACTTAAGTAAAAGTACCATTACTTGCCCAAAATGTAGTGCAAGTACAGTAAAAAGTAGCCCTTTTAAAAGGACTCATGGGTAGTGAGTATTACACTGTGAAAGGTTGATGCGTGTGTAACATTCTGTAGTGTATTTAGTGATTGTTTAAGGCCATTTGATGATTTCATGTCACTGATGAGAAGATGACGGATGACGGATGAGGTCTAAACAGTCTCAGGGTGATTGCGTGCAAAGATTTTGGACATCTTATTGGACACTTTCCAAACATGTCTTGAAATTGTTTGTTATGATGCAAAATTATTATTATTCGATTGGACTGGAATCGCAGGACTGTTTTTTTCTACTTTAGCCAATCCCCATAGACAAGAAAAAAATAAGTAGTAACCGCAGGTTGAAAGAAAATAGTGGAGTAAAAGTACCGATACAGCACTAAAAATGTACTCAAGGGAAAGTAAAAATACACATTTTGAAAACAACTTTTTATTACTTACAGTAATTTGAGTAATTGTAATTAGTTACTTTACACCACTGGTTGTGGATAAATAAATATGACATTAAAATCACCAGTAGGTCTCCGTCTTTGAGTGATTTATTAAGTCACTCATTCAATTGATTCATTCAAAGTGGCTGATTCATTTAGAAGCAAAGAAACAGACAGTCTTTTTGAATTGATCATTGACTGACTGGGTCTATTTAATAACCGATTAATATGCACGCACGTACGCGTGCACACACGTGAAATGGTCTGTTCAGGTTTTGTTTAGACTTATTTTCATATGCAGAACAACTTAAAAATAATTCATAAATAATAAGAAATAAATAATAGTAATAAAAATAATTATTATTATTTCTTTGTATTATTTATTTATTAATTTCGTATTATTTATTTTAAAAAAATTGTTCTGCGTATGAAAATAAGTATATTATAATAAGACAATTTTTTTTCATCATAAAAATAACAATGATATTATCAAAGACCAAAAAAAATATATAATAATAATAATTCGCCCCAAACCAAAAACATTCTCTAATCACATTATGACTAAAAATACTTTAGCCCAACAAAACAAAAAAAAGGCAATTTGCACAACAGATTTTTGGGTGAATTACACTTTTAAAGGATTGGACTTGAACTCATTAAACATGGGATTCAACTCTCCATGACGCCTAATGAAGTATGTTCAATATCAGCTCAAGGGCATATTAGTTTGTTAAGCAAATTAAAATACAAGACAGAAATAAAAGAGCACGACTCTTACCCATCCAAGCTGAGAACACTGCAAAACGTGTGCTTCTCGCCAAACACAGAGAGCATGTAAATCTCATCCACAATCACATGAAGCTGGTGCCTGGAGCATGCGAGACAGAATCAGAGTAAATGAGGGCAGAAATTACAATTTCAATGACATTCAAGAACATAAAATGTAATTTCTTGTTAATAATGTGCAACTTAATGAAGCATGGGAAACATTTGGAAAACAAAGGGCAACTGGAAAACCAAGAGACGGCAAAAAAACCCAAAAGACTAAATTGACTTTTTTCATCATTTAATATTCCTTAGGCTGTTCTAAACATTCAGAGGATTTGAAGAATGGCATTTAACATACTACCAAATATAAAAAATATTAAAAAAAAAACATAAGTAGTCCATGTTAGAAGCAAAACTAATAAAACATTTTTTAATAAAATAAAAATGAAATATTATATATGAATAAAATAATTATTTAAAAACATTTTAAATTTGAAAGTTAAAATTTCTTACAATATTAAAAAATAAATAAAGTAAAATAAATAACATTTAGTAAATAACAAAATGACTATATATTATATTGAAATTAAATTAAGGGGATACGAACCAAAAAATTCTAATTAATAACTCGTTCCAAATATACACTCACTGGCCACTTTATTAGGTACACCTATCTAACAGCTTGTTACGCAAATTTCTAATCAGCCAATCACATGGCAGCAACTCAATGCATTTAGGCATGTAGACATGGTCAAGATGATCTGCTGCAGTTCAAACTGAGCATCAGAATGGGGAAGAAAGGCGATTTAAGTGACTTTGAACGTGGGATGGTTGTTGGTGCCAGACGGGTGGGTCTGAGTATTTCAGAAACTGCTGATCTACTGGGATTTTCACGCACAACCATCTCTAGGGTTTACAGAGAATGGTCCGAAAAAAAGAAAATATCCAGTAATCGGCAGTTCTGTGGGCGCAAATGCCTTGTTGATGCCAGAGGTCAGAGGATAATAGACAGGCTGGTTCGAGCTGATAGAAAGGCAACAGTAACTCAAATAACCACTCGTTACAACCGAGGTATGCAGAAGAGCATCCCTGAATGCACAACACGTCCAACCTTGAGGCGGATGGGCTACAGCAGCAGAAGACCACACCGGGTGCCACTCCTGTCAGCTAAGAACAGGAAACTGAGGCTACAATTCACACAGGCTCACCAAAATTGGACAATAGAAGATTGGAAAAAGGTTGCCTGCAGCAACTGCGTGATGCTATCATGTCAATATGGACCAAAATCTCTGAGGAATATTTCCAGTACCTTGTTGAATCTATGCTATGAAGGATTAAGGCAGTTCTGAAGGCAACCCGGTACTAGTGAGGTGTACCTAATAAAGTGGCCGGTGAGTAAACATATTAACTTCTTTGTTATGCAGAACATCAAAAATTATATTCTGAATAATGTTGATAATGATGATGATAATAATAATAATATTAGAATAAACTGGTTTGATTTCACCTGACTATTAAATTAACAAAATGGAAGTTACCCAGAAAAAAAAAATTGTATGGTAAGAAAAAAATAAAAGACATTAAGACATAATAACAGTATATCCACTCAAAAAACCACTAAAAAGCCCATTTATAATGAAAACTATAAACATTCCACTGGTACATGTGACCCATAACGTACGTATATTCCAAGTTGTCTAAAGTCATATTAGCACTGAATGAGGAACAAAAAAATAAAGCCTATTATACATGTACTTTTATGAACAACTGCTCCATTATACAGAAGAAGAACAGCAAAAACATGTCCTCTTTTGTACTACGCTATAGAAATGAATGTAAAATATTGCATATACATCACTTACTGTATATGAGGAATATGGTCATTTTCAGCTTTTGAATAACCCAAAATATTTATGTATTAGTGTTGTCACGATACTGGAATTCGATAGCAATCGGTACAGAAATTTTAAAAACATCCATTTCCCGCTAACATTTGAGAGCTCAGAAATTACTGTGATCGACCGTCTAGGTTATCAGTTCACTGAACTCACTGCTGTTTACTGAGTATAACCACAGATACAGTGACACTGGAGTGTTTTAAAGCTGTGAAGATCAGTCGATTCATCAGCGGATCGCTCATATGTCAGCTTATAAACAGACCAGCTGATTTTTGCGGTTTTAAAACGCTCCAGTGTCCTTGTATCTGTCTTTACACCCAGTAAACAACGGTGAGTTCGATGAACTGATGACCTTCACGGCCAATCACAGTCATTTCTGTTGAGCACATAAACACAATGGCAAATCAGCGCTGTTTAAGAACACGTTCAAATGTTAGCAGGGAATGGACGTTTTAAAAATTTCAGAACCGATTGGTATCGAACTCCAGTATCGTGACAACACTATTATGTATTGGTCAAAATACATTCACCGGCTTTAAAGATCTCAATAAGAATGAAACAATGTGCTTGAGAGCTAACGCTTGAACTCACATTTTGGCAAACTGTAAAAAGCCGGTCATCTCCTCAGACGAGTACACTTCTCCCAGTGGATTGTGGGGGTTTAACAGGATAAGAGCTTTGACGTTCAATCCCTGTACGAACAAAACAATTTTAGGAGTGATGTTTATTTTAAGGGGAGGCTAACAGAATGTCATTTTCATCTACACAATTGTGTTTTGGGGGCACAATTTAAAAAAAAAAAAAAAGTTTATAAATTTCAAACATTGCTGGCACCAATTTACCTCCATAGTAATTTATTTCCTACTACGGAGGTCGATGGGTGCCAGAATTTTTCAAAATATCTTTTTTTGATAAGAAAGAATTGAGAAGAAAGAAACTCTTAAAGGTTTAAAACCACAGAAGGTAGAATAAATTAGGTTATTTAAATTTTTGGGTGAACTATCTCTTTAAAAACACTGTATTATGCCAGGCTAGTAGACGGCAATGTTGCGCTGTAAAGCAACACTATGCGCCTGTGCATGAATAGAGCACGTATAATATATAGAAAACAAATAAAATATAATAAAAACACTGAAAGACAACAGGACGGTTGGTGCACAGGCGCATAGTGTTGCTTTACAGTGCAACATTGCCACCTACTGGCCTGGCATAATACAGTTTTTAAAGGGATAGTTCACCCAAAAATGAAAATAACCTTATTAATGTGGTTTTAAACCTTTAAGAGTTTCTTTCTTCTGTTGAACACACACAAAAAAAAGATATGAAGGATGCTGGCACCAATCAACTTTTGCAGGACAAAAATAAATCTGTATGGAAGTAAATTGGTGCCAGCAAGCAAATATCTTAACAGAAGAAAGTCAAATGGGTTTTGAACAAGTGAAGGGTGAATAAATTATAGCTGATTCTCCAGTTTTAAGTGAACTATCCCTTTTAGTTGTTTCTCATCAGATCAGCTTGAATAGAATATTGTCAACTACATAGAAAAATGCAAAAGGATGAAAAAAACGTATTTATCAAAAAATACCTCTTTTTTGGCCTCTTTAAGGGAGTTCTCCAGTTTGTTAACGGTAAGCTGGAATGGTCTGACATCACTTCCTGTGGGCTGTAAAAACATAGAAATGGATTGATGAACACGGTGAAACCTGCAGAAACCCTAAGTCAAATTTAGGAGTTTTTGTAATGGCCAGTGGAATATGTTTTTACTTGCCCCATTAAAATGACAATTCAGTTATTTCTTAGCCACATATTTTAAATAATGTGTCAAAACATGTATAAACAATATATACATTACCATAACTTCTCTTTTTAAAAAAATACCTATTTTTTAAAAATATAATAAACTAAATTTATTCACAACATACATTTATGCATAAATACATGGAAAACTTAAGAAGTTAAGGATGTAAGGAAGACAATTAAACCATATTGGTAAATAGGAGTTAATCTTTCTAAAGTTTTTTTTTTAGATGGATTGTTGGTTGTACCGATTGGGTAGCTTTACATGGACAAAGAAAAATTAAGACCTGTTTAAAAGTATTTAAGACACCATATTTCAGTGAGTTTAAGACTTTTTAAGGCATAAATTTTAGCTTTTCAAATTTAAAACATGGGCTGCACTGTGGCGCAGTGGGTAGCACGTTCGCCTCACAGCAAGAAAGTCACTGGGTCAGTTGGCGTTTCTGTGTAGAGTTTGCATGTCCTCCCCGTGTTCACGTGGGTTTCCTCCGGGTGCTCCGGTTTCAAAAGACATGCGCTATAGGTGAATTGGGTAAGCTAAATTGTCCGTAGTGTATGTGTGTGAATGAGTGTGTATGGATGTTTCCCAGTGATGGTTTGCAGCTGGAAGGGCATCCACTGCGTACATATGCTGAATAAGTTGGCAGTTCATTCCGCTGTGGCGACCCCAGATTAATAAAGGGACTAAGCCGAAAAGAAAATGAATGAATTTAAAACATTTCAAGACTTTTTAAGACCCAGCGGACACCCTGAAACAGCATAGCCGCATAAAACAAAATAAGTGCTAAAAGAAAATCTCTATTACAAGCCAATGTTACAAGATCAAATATTACACCTCGAATATCGATACTAGGGTTGTCGCCATACTGGAACTCGGTACCAATCGGTACTGACATTTTGAAAACATCCATTTCCCGCTAACATTTGAGCGCGCTCTTAAACAGCATTGGTTTGCCATTGTGTTCACGTGCTCAACAGAAATGAGTGATTGGCCGTGAAGGTCATCAGTTCACCGAACTCACCGCTGTTTACTGAGTGTAACCACAGAAACAGGGACACTGGAGCATTTCAAAGTCCCGTCAATCAGCTGGTTTGTCTATAAGATGACATATGAGTGATCCGCTGATGAATCGCGGCTTTGAAACGCTCCAGTGTCCCTGTATCTGTGTTTACACTCAGTAAACATCGGTGAGTTCGGTGAACTGATGATGACCTTCACTTCCAATCAAAGTAATTTCTGTTGAGCACATGAACACAATGACAAATCAGCGCTGTTTAAGAATGCGCTCAACGGCACTCAAATGTCAGCGAAAAATGGACGTTTTTAAAAATTTCAGTATCGATTGGTACTGAATACCAGTATCGTGACAACCCTAATTGCTACCCACCTGACTATAAAGTGGCACATGGTGTAGTCTGACGCTGCTATACAAGCCAACATCCTCCGTTATGACACCGTAGAAGGGCGACGGGATGAGAATTGCATCTGTAAAACATTCACAATATCAAGAAAAATCGATCCAATATAACCAAGTGGTATTCATTTATTATTTTGCTATTGATTATTTAGCTTAGTCAAAGACTATAGAGTAAACAAGACATGTCACTCGTATAGTTTTGAATGGGGCGAAGTGTAATGGTCAAAATGCTGAATGAAGCCCCGCCTTCTAGTACAGGAGCCAATCAGCGATCTCTATAGACTGACGATTCTCTGGGGAACAGGCTCGGAGCAGACGTGAGTTTCTGCAGATTTTGTGATTCGAACTTTTAGAAATAAACTAAAGAGACCGTTGTTGTTTAATTTTATTGGTGATTCATAATATGAAATTTAATCGTAAGCAAGTTTCCCCATCCAAACAGAATGCCCGAGAGGCGTTTCAAAGATGGCCGCCGAGTGAAATTACTTGCCTTAAAGGGACTTTGGCTTAGTGCTATTTAGCTCGTTTTTATTTAGGTGCCAGGGTGTTTGAGTAGCTGTTGTGTCAAAAATCTTTCGAATTGAATTTTATTTCCCACCAATTTTATTGCCCTCTAAGAAAGAAAAAAAAAAACACACTGGTTATTATAAAAAATAAATAATAAATAGTCACCTTCTGGGTCACATAAAGTAGCTGCCAAAGCTGAAAACAGCGACCCACAGCCGTTCATAACAATAACCTACGAAAGAACCAACGAAAAATAGCATGTGGTACAGATTATCTTTTCAGCAGAAAAAGGAAGATGATCAGAAATAAATCATGCTGATGTACAAAAAACACTCACATTTTCGGGGTTTAGAGGTTTGGGAGAACAGCAGTACTCTGACAGGAACTTAGCAACTTCCTCTCGAAGGCTTTGGGAAAAAGAAAATAAGAAACAAGAACCTTAATTCTGCAAAATCGAAACATGAGAAAACTTGAATTTGCAGCATGGAAAAACAGCAACTTACAAACTGTGGCCTTTCCAATCAGGGTATTGTAAGAAAGCGGGTTCAATGTTTAGCATGTCAGGTCGCGTTAGCTGTTGGAGAAACCAAGAATCAGTTACTTATAAAGGGCAACAACAATCGTACTGTGTAATATCCATAACATGAAGATTTCTGAAAGTATTTCTTGCTGTAAAAACATCATAAGCAACAAGGTGTCTTAGTTTTTTTCTGCATTTGAAGTCTGTGCAGCTCATAAAATTCTTTATGGAAGGAAAGTTATGAATTTTGGGAGACAGATTGAGGACAGTTTTAAAACTAAACATAGCAAATTTGGAGTTTTAAACTTAAAATCTTTAGTGCCACCAACCCAAATTTGCACATGTTTAGGCTAATTACTTTTGAACCATAAGGGCTATAAAATTATATTTTTTTCCTGATTTTCCCCACAAGTCTGAATTCGTCAAACCAATGGTTCAAACAATTTTTACTAAAACTGACAATTTTGCTTATAACTTCTGAAAGCAGGTTTAGAAAAAGTTTCTGAAAAATAAATACATTTAAAAATAAATCATTTAAAAATAAAAATAAATACAATATAAAAATAATGAAAAAAGAAAATTAAGAAAAAGAAAATTCATAAAAAGAAACATTGATAACAAAATAATACAAATAAATTCTGAAAGTTTTGAAAAATAAATACATAAAAACAATATATAAATAAAATATAAAAATTAATAATAAAAAAGAAAAATTACAAATAAATGAAAAATAAATAGTTAAATAGTAAAAAGTTTCAAAAAATAAATAAAAAATTTATAGAATATAAAAATTTATCAAAAAAAATTTATCAAAAAAAGAAAATTGATAAAAAGAAAAATTTACTACAAATAAAAATAATAATAAATTCTGAAAGTTTCGAAAAATAAATAAATAAAATATTTTTAAATAAAAAATATATATAAAAATAAATAATAAAAAATGAAAATTAAGAATTTTTTTTAAATAAATAAATTCTGAGTTTGGAAAAATAAGTAAATCATAACATGGGTCTCTTTACATATAGTGACAATTTTCCTATGCCAGCCATTAAGACTTTTGTAGTAAAATACTATATTTTACTAATGTTTTGGCATAACTTTAGAAATAAGGATTCGTTTCAGTGCATGTTTATATCTTGCTGTCAAAAAGAATTGTTCACCAAAAATTTACTCACTTTCAGTTGATTTCAAACCTTTATGAGTTCCATTTTTTTCTGTTGAACACGAAAATAAAATGTTTTGAAGAATGTTGGAAACCGGTAACTATTGACTTTCATAGTAAAATGAGTGACTGGTTTCCAACATTTCTCAAAATATCCTCTTTTTTTTGTTTTTTTGAAACTCAAACTTGTGCCCAGTGAAGGGTGAATAAATGATGACAGAACTGTAAGTTTTGGGTGAACTCTCCCCATTTAAAAGCTTTTTTTGATACCTCAAACAGTTTTTGTAAAAATCATTGTCAAATCTGATACCATGATGACTAAATGGTGGTGTAATTTCTGCAACTTTGGCATATTTATACAGTGTGTCTCTGTCACCCAAAATTAACCAAACCACAAGAATTTGGGAGCAGTGCCACATACTGGCCAAAAGTTATATGAAATCACATAACAGTACAAGCAATTGTATGAATGGGTTTTCCTACATTTTGCGTGTAATCTTCCACAAATATCCTTAGTGACATATTTTCATTTCACTGGACCTGTTAGTGTCATGCTTTTCATCATTTACTCACTTGTTTTAAACTATTGAACACAAAAGCAAGATATACTGAAGAGCCTTGGAAAAAAACTAAGACATAGCTGCTTTTTTCCATTAATCTTCAGCATATCTTGTTTTGTGTTCAACTGAAGAAAGAAATTCATAAAAGTTCAGAAGCAAATGGTGAGGAAATGTTCATTTTTTGAGTGAACTATCCCTTTAACACCTGCTTGCAAATGTAGTATTTCTTATTTGCCTATGATGTTAATAATAATACAATTCGAGAAGCTCTTGATTCAACAAAACTTATGAGGGTTGCTGTCAGGACATTGGTTATGCCATTCCTGATGAAATTAGCTTGGTATTTAGCCAAGTGGTCTTTATTTTTCTATTTTGATATCAGTGCTATTTAGCTTGTTTTTATGTAGTTGCCCGGGTGTTTTGAGTGGCTGTTCACTAGTCAAAAAAAAGCTTTAGTCGCATTTCATCAATTTTACTGCTCTCAAAGCAGAAAAAAACACACTTATTATTAATAATAAAATAAAAGATACAGTATTTGCTAATGAATGCTAAACAAGCGAATCACATCTCTTACCCTCTTCTGCAGGAGGTCAAAGCACAACTTGTTTTCACTGGTTCCCAAGTTTATTATACCCTGAAAGAAAGAATAAAACCGCAGGAAATTACTGCACAGCAGAAGCGAGATACAGTGTATTAAAATGAGACAAACCGCACAGATTTGCAGATAAATTTCCTGGAAGCCCCAAAGGACTTGCGGCCACTGCGTCCCCCGAGACGCGCATTTAAAAACATAACTTGCTTTATAAACAGCCTGTAGCATCAGAACAAGTGTGTGTTTTCATACAGAACAGTATATAGGCGGTAACTTGAAGTGCAGTGTGCCTTTTTGCAAATCTTTTGTCAATTAAGCAGCTTTTATGAGTCTCTACATTGAATACTGATTTAAAAATTAATATCATACTGCAAGATGATTGAAAATGAACAGATTAAGGAAGGGGAACTGAATAAACATTGTGCAAAAAAGAACATGCAGAAGAAATTTACACTTGAAGATTCAATATTTTCAAAAGTAATTAAGTTTTAAATTCAATGAAACAAGTGGAGCACTTTATCTAGACTTTATATACAGTATCTACACTACTGTATAAAAAAGACTGAGGTCTGGAAGATTTTATAAATTCATTTTGCAAGAATCTTTTGCTCACAGCATTTGTTTGATTAAAAATACAGTGAAATTACGAAACATGGTTACAATTTAAATAAATGACTTTTAACTTAATACATTTTATTGATGAAAAAGATGATTTCGAAGTACAATTACTTTAAGTCTTTAGAGTCACACGACCCTTCAGAAATAATTATGATATGCTGATTTGCAGCTTAAGAAACGTTTCTAATAAACATCAATATTTAATACATTTCTTCTTCAGAAATTTTTTGTAAATGCTCCATTGCCGTTTTAAAGCAGTTTAATACATAATTTCTGATGAGAATTATTCATATTAAAAGAATCTTACAACAGTGTATATCATAGGTCTCAAACTCAATTCCTGGAGGGCCGCAGCTCTGCATAGTTTTGCTCCAACCCTAATCATACACAGCTGATCCAAATAATCAAGTTGTTCAAAAGTATGTCAAACACCTTGATTAGTTAGATCAGCTGCGTTTGATTAGGGTTGGAGCAAAACTGTGCAGAGCTGCGGCCCTCCAGGAATCGAGTTGGAGATCTATGGTGTATATATTCTTCTTTCTCTCTAAAACAAGTATAATATCTATATAAGAAAATAAGAAACGTTTAATTATAGTTAATAATCAGATTTGTATTGTTGCATCACTTTTGCTAGACACACTAGGTTAGGACCGAGCTCCACCCAGTGTACTTTTGGTTTTCTGTTATCATAGTGTAGGTAAGGTAGTGCGTCAGAGTCACGAAGATTTTCTTTTCTTTTCAATATTGATATATTTTTATTTTTGGAAAGTTAGGGCAAATAGAAATAGAATAGGTTGAAATAGGTAGAAATAGAATAGGTTGTTTTGTTTTATTTATTTCTACTGTTTGGACGCCGCATGCGTTTCATCTCTCCAACTCTCCCATCAACCTGTTTATACACTGCGTGTCCCGTTTGTTGCCTGTGATTTTCAACATTGTTGTAAATATTTATTGATATATTTATTGATATCTCTCTCTCTCTATATATATATATATATATATATATATATATATAATTTTTTTTTTTTTTTGCACTTATTATCACTATCTTTAGTAAATAAAACTCACTTTATTGCATTTAGTTATCAGTGGTATTTTGTCCCTCACTCGTTGATATTGTGTGTTTGCTTATGTGTTTCATCCAAAATTAATGCTACTCTCCTCCCCTTGGGCTGACCACCTTTAAGATTGTAACAAAAGTTAAATTTAAATAAATGTAAACAGAAATGTTTCATTAAAGGGACAGTTTACCCCCAAAAAATGAAAAATACCTCATCATTTACTCTCCCTCGTGTGGCTTTTAAACCTTCATGAATTTCTTTTATCTGTTGAACACAAAAGAAGATATTTTGAAGAATGCTGGTTG
>CAIGQV010012747.1:0-21139 GCA_903798115.1 Danio jaintianensis
CCATACTTGGCCACACTACACTTCACTTCACTTCACTTCACTTCTTCCTAAACCCAACTAATGTTCTCCACCTGTTTCCCAGGCCGTATCTCTGCTCTAGAGTCCCGTGGAGACGTCTGCTGTGTCTGTTCTATAAAACTGGCCTCTCGCCCTCATCTCAGTGTTCATGGGTGGGCTACAGCAGTGGTGGGACGGGACTGGGGGGGGAGTGTGTAGCACCATTGTGTCAAGCAGCAATCGACTCTTTCACAGTCTCCAGCTCCACCATTCACCCCACTAAATACTCATCATTAACACCAACAACACATTTACACAGGTGACAGCCAATGCTTTTACTGCACACACACAATTCTATTTCACGATCTGCTGCTAATTAAAGTTTTATACAGTGTGATACTATTTATAATGCCAATAATGCATTTTATTCATGTTATAATTATGCAGCTGATACTATTTACAGCACTTGCACATCTATGTGTTGTTGCAGGCAATTGCAATTTAGTAATTTTTTATTGGTTTATACATTTATCCTATATTAAAAATAGATTTAAAATTGTATATTAAATAATCAATGATAAAAGTATATAATAATAATTTAATTATGCATATCATATATTTATATTATCCACTGCATAAAATTAACAAATTACATTAAACTGACTTAAAATATATTTGTATAAATGTATTAGCAGTGGCTTGTAAAATTTATTCAACTTAAAAAAGTAAAGCAACAACATTTTTTTAATGTGTATTATTATATATTTATATACATGGTATTTTTATATTAGAATTTATGCATAACATTTTAAAATATAAGAATTAATAATATAAAAATATTTTATGATCCTTTTAACAATATTGTTCAATAATGTCATGCTTTTTACATTTTCAATTAAAATTTTATTTAAAATCCATTTAAAACACACAGACGTATTATTTTGAGATAATATTATAGTAATTAATTAAAGGGATAGTTAAATTAAAATTTACCTATTCAATTTCACTATTTACGGACCTTCAAAACTTTGAGAATTTTTTTTTTTTTTAAAGCTGTAACCATTGACTTCCATAGAAGGGAAAAAAAGAATAATATTTTATTATATTATATTAACATCTTTCAAAATAACTTATTTTTGTGTTCAACAGGTAAAAAAAGGAAACAGGTTTGTGACAAGTGAATGATGAGTAAATGATGACAGAACATTCAGTTTTTGGTGAATTATTCCTTTAATATTAGTATAATCAAAGTTCTATGCTTTAATTATATAACCATATTTAATAAATATAATACGTTTTATAATACAAATATTCATATCATACATAATTAAATAATATTTTTCGTAACAGTGCTTCATCACACTATCCTTTTAAAAAAAATAATTTTACCAGTGCATTTACGGTGGTTTATGTTATGAGTGTGTTAATTAATGGCGTTTTGACTGACAGCTCATACCAATTACAGCTCTTGCACTTCTATGCGTTGTTGCAGGACCATATCATGAAATATTCATGCGGCATCGACACGCGCCAAACAAAGCACATGGAGCCGTCCAACGTTTATGCACTGCGACCATATTTTCCATAAATGCAAATGGTCTGTAATTGTTTTGACGAGGAAAGAGATCCTGTGATCTACAGATGGAGGCATTCATGCAGTACAGTCTCAATGGCAACATTTGGTTAATGGTGCACAAATATCATCCTGGCGAAGAGGAGGAGAGAGAAAGAGGCTGATTTAACACTGTAATAAATACTGGAGTATCTGCCGCAATTAACAACTGTTTTACACAGCGAGGGTTTCTTTCTCTTTTTTTCTATGAGAGGCTAATTATAAGAGAGAGAATTGCGTCTCGGCATAGGAAGATACTGTATAATAAACTGTGTTGAGGCCGACATCAGATCTCAATGCACTTGGAGAGTCGGGTTACAACATTACTAATGGCTGATTCCAGACTAGCAAATATTGAACGCATGCACACAGATAGAGGAGTGTGATGAACTCGTTTTCTAAGAAAACTGTTGTGGAGTCAGTAAGACTGATTTGAAAGAACTGAATACTTTTATTTGGCAAGAATGGATTAAACTGACCACAAGTGAGAGTTAAAGGGACTGCTCACCTAAATGAAAAATCTGCTATCAGCATATTTACTGTAACTGTAGGATTCTGGACAACGGAGGTGAGGATCTAAGTGCAGTACCTTTATTGACAAGAGTAGTCAGGCAGGCAATGGTCAATAACAGGAGCAAACGGGTACATAAAGGGCAATCCAAAAGAGTAGTCAGTACCATGGTCGGTACACAGGCAAAGAGATCGGTCCAGGCGGCTAACAACAAGAAACAATAAACAAAGCGAGGGTCAGGAAACACGACACGGAACGTAGTGTACAAAAACAAGACTCAGCAAAGTCTGTGTGTGTGTGTGTGTGTGTGTGTGTGTGTGTGTGTGTGTGTGTGTGTGTGTGTGTGTGTGTGTGTGTTGTTTATATGGTCCATCTGATTAGTCCATCATGAGTTAGTCAATCATGCTGTGTGAGTGCAATCAGGGAGAGAACTGGAACTGGTGTTTGTGCGGTGCATGATGGGATTTGTAGTTCTTATCAGTGGCATATGTGTAGTTCTCCAGCGATCTAGCCTGTGCAGATGATTTGATCTGTGCAGATGTGATTGGGACATTTACAAAAGATATTTGTGCATATTGTGAATATTTTTGTGTATATAAACATATGCATGACTACATTGTATAAAATATTTGTTTATATTTATATATAAATATTTTTATATAATACAAATTATATAGGCCGTTAATTTTGCTGTGGTGACCTCTGATTAAGCCGAAGGAAAATGAATTAATTATATATAAATATAAATATATGTAAATATATTTATTTGTATATTTTTGTATTTTATGTACAGTATGTGTGTGTATTTATACATATATACATAAATAGACACAGTACACATGTATATATTATGTCAATACAAACTTTTATCTTGGATGTGATTACTAAAAAAACATTTTCAAATTAAATCAAACTAGTCTTTTCTTTTCTGTGATTAACATTATTTACACAAACAGCAGCAGGTTTATTATATTAATCCACGTATCTAATATAATGTTACGACATTTCATTTTTTCATACACTGCTTATGTTCATTTAAGACATTAGAAACTATTTTTACATGAATACAGATATTATGAAATAATGCAATTATATGAAATACGCTGCTAAAAGATCAACGCAAAATCATGTACATCAACTTACTACAGTAAGACACTATAGTCTCAAAGTGTTAAATTACAAAAATTACAACTCTGTTATCTCCGTCCATCCTCTGAACACAAATTACGATATTTTACATAAAAATGAAAAAAATATAAGGTAAAATATAACTGTTCACCTATATCTTCTCTGCCACAACAGGTCAGGATAGACGTAACACACAATTGCTGTATTGACCATAGCAAATGCTCACTCTGATCTATTACAGAATACATAGGCAAACAAAGTTGTTTTTACAGTTTTTGTGGCACACAAACACTTTTTTGGAGATTTGTATGATTAGTCGAATCACTGAGGTCACAAGGAATGTTTTTGGTTCCTTTTCTGGACTCTGAACGTCTCTGGACTGGTCTCTATGGAGGGGCAGAGAGCTCTAGTATGTCACCTAAAATATGTTAATTTGTGTTCGAAAGACAAACTAAGGTCTCAGGATGAGTAATTTATAATATAATTTGAATTTTTAGTGAACTAACCCTTTAATAAGGAGTGTCCAATAACTCCAAGCTTTTAATACTGGAGAAATGTATTAGGTTTTTCTCACATATAAATGAACTGAAACAAATCTAATAAATGAAAAATCACAAATTAGTCAACTCTGCATATTGCAAATCAGTAGCAGCACAGCATCTTATATGAAAAGATCACTGTGATAAATCTGGTCTCATAGGTCACTGTCCCGCTGCTTGAGTTTCATCTGTGTGACCTATGAGGACTGACACTCTTTTGGAGACATACTGTACGTTCTGAAAAGTGCACTTACATAAACGCAGTTCAGTTACACTCAAGTACAGTGTGACAAAAGATCACTAGAGACCATCTTAAAAGTAGGAACAGAATCTAATAATGAAAGCGGTGATGAGAACATTGAGTCATGAGGATCCAGACACCTCCAGTGTACCTGTACAGATATAAGTGGACAAGAGTTCATACACCTGTTCAACTCCTCGAATCTTCACACCCAGGTGGCCATAAACACACAGACAGCCATGTGAGGAGCTTCCTAAAAATAACAGCATGTCCCTCGCACCGGTTATTCAAGTCAGACTTCAAGGAAGGAGTTCTGGTGTAACACGAAGCTGTTCATAGAGAGAGTGATACTGGGTGTTAACTTTGACTATTACCGCAAGTTATATGTTTGTGTACTCTAGTTTGTTGATATGAGCTCTGTAGCCACAAAAAAAAGGAAAGAAAAGTATCCCTAGTCTGTTTATTTTCATATGGAATTTATTATTATTGTTACTATTACTATTATTATTATTACTACTACTACTACTCTACTACTACTACATTTAAAGTAATTAAAGTACAATTTTATAATGCTTACATGTCTCAATTTTACGTATTATTTCTTAAGTATGAATGCTGTTTAAATAAATTGGATTTTATAATTTTATAATGAAAATAATTATGCTATACATGAAATTAATTTATTATTGTAATATTATTATTATTATTACATGCATTTTATTTGAAAATAAAGGTTTTTACAGTAATTAAGTAATTAAAGTAAAAGTTTTATAGTACTTTTAAGTCACAACTATATTTATTAAATATAAATGATATATATAAATGATGTATTATATAATTGTTTTTATGGATTTTTATTTTACATGTCCTCATAATTCATTATTTCAGGCTAATATAAATGTAAATAATGTGTGTGTGCATGTGTGCGTGTGTAAATACCAATATTTGTAAAATATTATACAGTGTTAATATTATACATATGTAATATATTATATTACATCAGTATACAAGTCAGAATTAAAAGAGTTCTGGTGAAACTCATTCATACACACCATAATACTGGGTGTAAACTAGTAATTGCCATCAAAAAAGCAATTAAGTCTCACAACAGAAGTGTGGTATTTATGTATTTATGTGCTGTTTCCAGGCAAATAACCCCCCTAAACCAGTTACATAATTACATCTAATGAGGCAAAGTTCAACTAACTGCCTGAGTCAGCAAACACATCTGAAAATACATTTGAAGTACTGAGCGTTTAGTTTTCAGCTAACAGACTTTTTCTCTTGCTCTGCCTCATGCAGTGCAGACATACAGACTCATAGAACCCAAAATCACACACACACACACACACACACTCATTTGAATGTTATAGAGCACAGTCAGCAGCTGTATGTACTCTGACTCGTGTGGCTTTCGTGTACACAGAGATCTTTGACCTTAAACACACGTCACACTTTACACCTCTCTAGTGCTCTTTCACACACAGACGGTCTGTATGTGACCCCACTTACAACAGCGATGTCCACTTCACCCACTGAACGACTTTAAAGCTCCACAGAGAGGAACACTTGGCCTACACTCCAGTACTGGCTACACTAACATTTTTATAGCATAAACCTTTTATGTTCCAGTTTTAAAGTTATTGTTTCACAAAAAATAAATAAAAAAATTAATTAATTAATATTTCAGGCATCAGGTTCATGGTGGTTTTATGAGCTGGTGGCCTAATGGATTACAATACAATGGTTCTGTCGATAAATAAATAAATAAAATATATGTTGATATATAGTGAATTAATTATTACTAAACCAAAAAGAAAAGGAGAAATCTTTTTAATGGAAATAGTATTTATATGAATTGATGGTCATACTGTATAACAAGTATGTCATAAAAAAAAAAAAAATAAATAAATAAATAAATAAATAAATAAATAAATAAATAAATAAATAAATAAATAAATAAATAAATAAATAAATATACTTTTTGACAATAGTGATTAAATAATGTCTGAAATACTGTATTTTATATTTTACTTCACTATGTACTGTGTTATTAATACACTGTTACATGTTATATGTTCTGTGTTATCAATAAAATGAAATAAAATATTAACATTAGAAACTAAAACTCAAAAATGAATACATATTTAAAAGTGTTAGTTAGCTATTAACAAAAAAACTAAATAATTTATTACCCTATCATTAATTTAAATTTGTACAAAATAACTTTTGATTTTAATATTAGTAACTAGTATTGGTAACACTTTAAAAAAACGGTCTATTAGTTAATGAATTTACTAACATAAACTAAGTATGAACAATAGTGTACAGCATTTATTAATTATAGTTTACTAATCCATCATTCAAATCCAAAGTAGAGCTCGGTAACATTAGTTAACGCTCTGTGAATTAACAAGAAGTAAAAATGAACAACTTTCATTAATTAACGTTAACAAAGATTAGTAAATACTGTAATAATGGTGCTGTCCTTTGTTTGTTAATGTTAGTAAATACATTAACATTGGAACATTATCGTAAATGTTACAATTTAATAGAATTAACAATGCACATTAAGGTTAACAAAGATGAACAAATACTGTACAAAGTATTTCATAAGTGTTAATTAACGCATAATGTAATGAAAACTAAAACCAATCTCCTCTAAAGTGCCACCATGATAATAGTAAATAAATCCTGAAATAACACCACAAATTCATATTCAAATTCACAGTGCATCCGGAAAGTATTCATAGCGCTTCACTTTTTCACATTTTTTATGTTACAGCCTTATTCCAAAATAGATTAAATTCATTTAATTCCTCAAAATTCTACACACAATACCCCATAATGACAATGTGAAAAAAGATTTTTTGAAATTGTTGCAAATTTATTAAAAATAAAAAACCTGAAAAATCACATGTACATAAGTATTCACAGCCTTTGCCGTGAAGCTCTAAATTGAGCTCAGGTACATTCTGTTTCCACTGATCATTCTTGAGATGTTTCAGCAGCTTAATTGGAGTTCACCTGTGGTAAATTCAGTTGATTGGACATGAGTTGAAAAGGCATACACCTGTCTATATAAGGTCCCAGTGTTAACAGTGCATGTCAAAGCACAAACCAAGCATGAAGACAAAGGAATTGTCTGTAGACCTCCGAGACAGGATTGTCTCGAGGCACAAGGCTGGGGAAGGTTACAGAAAAATTTCTGCTGCTCTGAAAGTTCCAATGAGCACAGTGGCCTCCATCATCCGTAAGTGGAAGATGTTTGGAACCACCAGGACTCTTCCTAGAGCTGGCCAGCCTACTAAGCTGAGTGATCGGGGGAGAAGGGCCTTAGTCAGGGAGGTGATCAATAACCCGATGATCACTCTGTCTGAGCTCCAGCGTTCTTCTGTGGAAAGAGGAGAACCTTACAGAAGGATAACCATCTGTGCAGCAATCCACCAATCTGGCCTGTATGGTAGAGTGGCCAGACGGAAGCCACTCCTTAGTAAAGGGTACATAGCAGCCCGCCTGGAATTTGCCAAAAGGCATCTGAAACAAAATTCTCTGGTCTGATGAGACTAAAATTTAACTCTTTGGAGTGAATGCCAGGCGTTACGTTTGGAGAAAACCAGGCACCGCTCATCACCAGGCTAATACCATCCCTACAGTGAAGCATGGTGGTGGCAGCATCATGCTGTGGGGATGTTTTTCAGCAGCAGGAACTGGAAGACTAGTCAGGATAGAGGGAAAGATGAATGCAGCAATGTACAGAGACATCCTGAATGAAAACCTGCTTCAGAGTGCTCTTGACCTCAGACTGGGGCGACGGTTCATCTTCCAGCAGGACAATGACCCAAAGCACACAGCCAAAATATCAATGGAGTGGTAATGGAGTGGTCCAGCCAGAGCCCAGACCTAAATCCTATTGAACATCTCTGGAGAGATCTGAAAATGGCTGCACACCATCGCTTCCCATCCAACCTGATAGAGCTTGAGAGGTACTGCAAAGAGGAATGGGCAAAAATTCCCAAAGACAGGTGTGCCAAGCTTGTGGCATCATATTCAAAAAGACTTGAGGCTGTAATTGCTGCCAAAGGTGCATCAACAAAGTATTGAGCAAAGGCTGTGAATACTTATGTACATGTGATTTTTCAGGTTTTTTATTTTTAATAAATTTGCAACAATTTAAAAAAATCTTTTTTCACATTGTCATTATGGGGTATTGTGTGTAGAATTTTGAGGAAATAAATGCATTTAATCCATTTTGGAATAAGGCTGTAACATTAAAAAATGTGGAAAAAGTGAAGCGCTATGAATACTTTCCAGATGCACTATATTGGTGTAAACTCTATATGCTCTTAAAACTAACAGCCAACTTTCATAAATAACTAAGCCTAAATCTGTGTATATTATTCAAAAATCCTTCTGTTATTTCTCCAAAACAGCCACCAAACAGCTCAGTTACCATGGCATCACCATAAACAATAACAGCAGTTCCAGTGTGGAAAAAATGGCCAATTTACTCTAAACTCAGGATGACTCAGGATCTGAACGCCTGCTTTCACAGAGCTGATGAATGAGAGCCCACTCTGATGACATCAGCACAGGTGAATGAAGGGGGCGGAGCCTGTGGGAGAGATGATGTAACAGCTGAGTCACTCTCTCCGGCAGTGAACACTCAGATCCATGAGTCACGGTGAGCAGAGACACTCAACTCAATAAAAACTGCTGAGCTCACACACACACACACGCAGAGCCGGAAACACTGATTATGATTGCACCTTTTTAAACTTTAGTTCGTGTATAACGTGGCTGTTTGAGTCTTAAAAACTAAGGGCAATGCAAAGAGAGAAATTTTCTTCTCTACGGAATTCCCTTTTTAAAGTCGGCCTGAAGTAAAATGAGGATGAAAAGTCTTAAAGGTGTCATACTGAAAATCTGGATGTCTAGACATAGCTGAATAAAAAGAGTTCAATATATGGAAATGACTATGCCATAGCCTCGAATCAGAAATCAGGCCAATCAGAACAAAACAGAGACTCTGCCAATCCTAAATTATACATGCCCATGTCTACGTTTGATTGGCCACAGGGTTTTCTATTGCCAATACAATAATATATATTTTCCCTTATTTTTAAGTGTATCTAAGCTTGTATTATACTTACTATGGATTTTGGGATATATGTGTTTTGTAAAAAAACTTATTAGGTTTTACAAATTTAAGTGGATTGAACAAAAAACAATTAAGTTGTCCCAAAGCAAACTCAAGAATTGGGTTGTTTCAGATCATTTAAATTAAGTAGTTTGAGCAACCAGCTAACATAGTTTTTTGAGCGTATACTACATATACTGTATGTACATAAGTGCTGGTTGCTGTTGAATTGCATTTTATGAAACCCTAAGAACCACAGTTTCTAAAAATTAAGTATTAATTAATAATAAATTAGTTAAAAATATTCTACTAAAAAAAATACCTGCCCAGAGTGAGTAAATTAACAGCAATTTTTCATTTCTGTATTAATTACTCTTTTAAAAATAAAAATTCTGCATCATTTACTCTCCCTCCACTTGTTCCAAACCTGTTCTATAGGTTTTAGGTTATACGTTATGTTATACGACAGGAAGAGTTCAGAGCAAACAATTTTTCAAAACATTTTTCTTAGCCTCCTATGTCTATGATCAGCTATTTTACTTTTAAAGCAAATATATATATATATATCTTTTAATTGAAACAAAGGTTCATTTTACAAGAAAAGTTCAGATGGCATTTAGATCCTTTTGCATCTGAACTCTTCATATACTAAAGAACGTTGGAAATCAGCAGCCATTGACTTCAACGGTATTTTTTGTTCCTACTATGTAAGTCAATGACTGCTTTTTTCCAACATACCTCAGAGCAGCTTGTTTAGTGTTCAACAGAAGAAAGAAATTAATAAAAGTGAGTATGTGTAATTGCGTGTGAGTAAATCAATCAATCAACTTTATTTATATAGCACCTTACTACAAGAGACTTCCCAAAGTGCTTTACAACAATATAACAAAATTTCACATTAAAACGCCATAGCAGATTAAGAACATAATCAAAACAAGAATGTGAATAAAACAATTAGATAAAGCAGCGGGGGTGCCTTTGCAGTACTGAATATCAAAAGCAACTCTAAAGATTTGAAGTTTTGCTTTAAATAGTGCCACATTCATGATCATCTGAAGTTCTGTAGGAAGGGTATTCCACAGGTTTGGACCTGCCACTACAAAAGACCGATCACCCCATTGCTTATACCTGGATCTGGGGACCTCCATTAGCCTGCTTATTGTCAAATGTTTATTTTGGGGTGAACTATCCCTTTAAGTACATATAGTTATGAGAATAAGAATTTAAAAGCAAAAAGTCTGTGAAATGTCCAAGCCTGGACTATAATATCATAAACCAAAAGGATTGATGTTTTTTCCAGTAAAATCAGCTCAGGTCAGTGTGGTCTAATGAAGGGTAATAATCTGACAGTGGTTTCTCTCTGTACAGAGATTTCCCATAAGTCTACTGAAACACTGGGAGGAGTTTCATTCATTTGACTTCAGTACTGTCCTTGTGTTTTGACTTTTTTCCAGGATTACTGGAACTGTATAGCATAGCCCACAAAGGAACAAAACAACAGCTTCATCTTCTTAAATGTGAACTTTCAAAACAAGATGACAAGTGAGCCAAAACACACTTTGAGTGATTATTCTTCTGCTGTTTTGATGAAGTCATGTGTTTATGTAAAGTCACGTTTAACAGATCCAAGATGAAGATCTACAGCTTAACCACAACAGAAATTAGTGGTATCTTGAGGACAGTGTTTTTGTGTGATATAATAGGTTTATACTGTCGGCTTGCCAAAAAAAAGGTATAGTTCTAAGTAGTCAAAGGGATTACAGACTAATAGGGCTTTAAAAGGAATCAAGAAAATACAAATAGAGGATAATAAAATCCTCTTGGTGTAACATACAGTGTTAAAGCTGCAAATAAAACGAATATCATTAGAGTACGTTACAAGAAACAGTTTTTCTCATTTAGAAATATCACAGGTATATTTTAATAAGACAAATATAACTCACTGTGTTATGTGCAATAGTATTTTTTCCAGTGTATAGACACAGTATCTTAATTTCCTTGCAAAAATTTCTAGCCAAATTATACTATGATCTATTAAAAATTAATAGTTTAAAATATGCTTTTTTATTTTTGTTTGTTTATTGCAATATAATAAGAATAGTTTGTTTGCATTATGAAACTAAGAATATATACCTTTACAAATGAAATTAAACTAAATCTAAAACTATTTTTGATTTATGAAAATAAAAGAAAAGAAAAATTAAATTAAAGAAAAAACAATAATAAAATAAAATATTTGAAAATATTTGAAATAAAATCATATTAGCTACTTGCTGAATAAATATGTTAATTTAGATTCAGTTTAACTTGATGTAAATAACAAACTACTTGATTTTCAAAAGTATTCAAAAACGTACCAAAATTCAAAAACAAAATTAAAACAATACAAATTATTATTCAAACTATTAATAGTAATAATATCTTAGTGATATTGAATTAACACTGAGCATGATTTATTCTAGTCACAATAAATCATTTCATCAATATTTTCCTTCTCATTAAGATTTTTGAGTGAATATGAAAATATGACCTCGACTTGGTCTTGAAATTCACCAAAATCTCCTCACATCACATATTAAGATTTATATGCTGCACAAAGCTATCAGAACAGCTCTCACTGATTCTGTTTCTCTGTGTAAGCTGATATGCAGCAAAAAAACAGCATTTTCACAGTCATTGAAGCTGTGTTCCCCTTTCTTATGTTTACTGGTGATGAAATTTAAATCAAACATCTACAAACAAGTCATCTGGGGGATTCATTCACACATGTGCACATCTCCATCTAATCAGCACCTTTTGTTTCATCATTTCAGCAAAAACTTAATCACGACTGAAATTCATCCCCTACTGTTCAAACCTCTTCAGATATTCCCGGAATTAAAGGGGACGTTTCAAGAAAATCAGACTTTTCTTCTGTTTACTTTTTTCTTTTTAAATAAGCTACTTTTACAAGTCACGAACACTTGAGTTTTAACATTTTTGAATTCATTCAGCTGATTTCCGGGTCTGGTGGGAGCACTTTTAGCTTAGCAAAAATCTTTAAATTGGATTAGACCGTTAGCATCTCGCTCAAATTTCAAAAAAAGAGTTTAGATAATTTTCCATTTAAAGCTTGACTATTCTGTAGTTACATTATGACCAACTGAAAATGAAAAGTTGCTATTTTCTAGGCCGATATGGCTCGGAACTATACTCTCATTCTGGCGTAATAGTCAATGATCTTTGTTTCCGTACCATGGCTGCAGCAGGCACAATGACATTACGCCTATTTTTTTAGGAGCTGTGTAATATCATTGTGACTGATTAGGAAATCGGAGAACGATTTCAAGAAAAGCTTAATCTGGCAGGGGTGTCATTTTTATTGATAAAAAATAAACAAAAAAAATAAACTCTGAGCTAATGCTGCACTGCTAAAAAAACTTGCTGCCTTAAATTATTTAGTTGAATCAAATTAACGTTTCTAATCATGTCAACTTACATCACTCAAACTGACTAAAAATATTAGGTTAAACTTTGTATAACTTAGTTTTTTTTTTTTTGTTAAAACCTGATTAAATTATTAAAATAAGTTAAAGCCACATATTACAAATATTTGTTGTCTTGACTTTTTGTCATTACATTTTTACAGTGTATTCATTTCCAATCAAGGGGGAATGATTGTTTTCCCCCATGCCAACTTCGTCCATACACCATGCCCCCAGCTATGACGCAAAACCGACCTTCTGGAAAGCACCAGCTCATTTGCATGAGGGACACACACAAAAACAGTGTGTTTTTTGCTCAAAGTCCAAATCTGTGGGGTGTTTTGAGCTGAAACTACATAGACACATTCTAGGGAATTTTCTGAGCTTCCAAAAAGCCATAACATGTGCCCTTTAAATAAAAAACAGTATAAGCCAAGGGCCTTTTTCTCTCTGAGATGTGTGTTTGAGCGTGATCTGGTTCTCTCTGTTCATTCTGCTCGGGCAGGTGGGAGGTGTAGAGTGTGTCACGATCCTGCAGCGAGTGGTAATCGCTCTCTATATACGGCAGTGATGATACAGACGGCGAGGCACTGTTCATTCACAACCGCACTGCCAGATCTGAGTCATGAGAGGGAGAACAGTGGCCCAGTAAGCAGTGGGAGAGATGCACTGACCTCATTCTGAGTCACGGAGCCTGAATCCTGACCCAGCCTCCGTCAGCGGATCATCAATAACCTACATACTGATAAGACTTATACAATCTGATTTTGCAGGTCAGATCATTTCAGTTAAGCGCTTCAACACTGGGGACGCTGTCATAGTTGCTGGATGGGATTTTGCGTTAACACTGTTAAAAGCTGATTATTTGCTTAAATCATTTAATGTGCTGAAATTCGGAGGCTGAAATGAATCTCTGACACTCAAGACCACATCAAATCCAAAAATTTGGTGGATTTTTGACAATGTCTGTTTGCTTTGATTTCTGCAATAGTATTTGCAGTAGCATCCATACTTACATTTTAATATTTACACTACTGTTCAAAAACTTTTCACAAGCTTATTTTTGTATCACAAATTATATTTAATTAATCCAGAATTCAATAACTGGTAAATAAACTGTAAACTATTACATAATATAAACTACAACATTACATAAACTATAATATAATGCTGTTTTTGTGATAAAAACAATATTCTTTTGAACTATTATTGGAATATAAAAATATATAATACAAAACATATTAAGCAGCATAACTCTTTTCAAAAAGTATAATATGAAAAGTACATTGCAATGATTTATGGATCATGTGAAACTGAAGACTAAAGAAAAAGCTCCTGAAAATTCAGGTTTGCCATCACAAAAAAAACATTACAAAACATATTAAAACACTCACTCACTCACTATCCTTTGCCTTAGTCCCTGATTTATCAGGGGTGTCGCTACAGCGGAATGAACCGCCAATTACTTGGGCACACGTTTTGTGCAGTGGATGCTGCAACACAGCACTGGGAAACACCATGCACTCTCTAATTCACACACGTTAAAACATAAATGGTTTATTCAAAACAAAATAAAATTGTATAATTTTAATAACAATGATCCTATTTATTCCCAACACAGATTTAACGTCATTCCTGACCAGCAAACAGGCAGAAAATATTGATAACTCATCCTTCACTACACAGATTTTTGTCCAATTAAATGCTTGAATAAAAAATATTCCCATGGTCCTTTCCGTTTAAAGTAATGTGTTAAAAAGCAAGCAAGCAAGAAAGAGAGAAAGAAGTTCCAACAATACAAAGTGCATGAAAGAATGTCCAGTGATTTCACGTGCCCTTTTACATCAGCTCTAATCAGAAAATGTGTGTTTTTTCTCAATCCGGTTTTACAAATGCACAATAAGCTATTTTTCACCACCCGCAGTGATAAGTCGAGTGTGAGCCCACAGTATACTTACAGACCCATGGTGTGCCACTCAAGTACACCGTGTTCACAACACCAGCATCAGTTTGGCTTGGTGCCCCATGACTTCTCCGAGTTCAGGTCGCCTAGCAACCGCTCCCCCTGCTATTTGAATTTTCATGCATCACTATGTCTGCAGTGATGTCACCGTTACCCTGGCAACCGTATGCCTGACTTATTGTGACACTTGCACCGTAAACTATCTGTCTATGGGATAATAAAATTTCCAGTTATGCTTTCAGATAATGTTGAGAGATTATAAATCAAATTTCAGCAGATCTGTTCAGCTTTATTTCTTCAGGATATTTAAAGGGAAAGCTCACCCAAACTTGAAAATGTAATTTACTTGCCGTAAGGCCATCCAAAAGTTTGTCCTTTTTTTTTCACTAGAACATTCATTTTTAGCTAAAGCTGGGATCCTTGTGGATTTATAAAATGCAAGTCAATGGCTACTGGCACTTTCAGTGTGAAATAAAACATATACAGGCAAAACAAAACTGTGGCTCTTGACCACACATTGTGGTCATGTGAGGAAAAACTCACAAAAATCAGTGCAAGAAACTGACCATTATTTACAACATTATTAATTAGAGCTCTGGCAAACAGTCCTGAACACTGTCATGATACTCTTTTTATTATATTTTCAGATAAATATGGTGACCAATATCCTGAATTTCCTGGGAAAGCCCTGTATTTCAGACAGAAGAGATCAAGTTAGCCAAACAATTTACCCACAATTATGTAAATACATTTAAAATACAAACAAATTTACTAAAAACATGAATGGCAATTACAATGTATGTTGAAGAAAAGTACCTTTCAGAAATTCATCGCATCTCAAATAACTGCTGAATAAGTAAATCTGACCATGTAACAATGTCAGCATCTTGTAAACTATGTCACAAAACATCTGCCTCAAGAAAGCCAATATTAGGCTACATCTTTGTTATTTTAAATAGGGGTTATCTAGCAGAGAAATTTACATTATGTTTCTTTAATATGTAAAATCTGACAACTGGCCTTCTGTGTGTTCTCTTCAGACAGAAAACCATTTATATGGAGTTCAACCAGAAAACTATTTATCAGGAGTTTAAACAAACAAGACTTTAAAACACACACATTCATGATTATAAAGAACTGCACTGTCATATAAGCAGGACAGACATAATAAACAAAACCAAGTGGATTTTTTGGTGTATATAAGGCACAAGCTGTAAATGGGGTGGGGAGAAATGCCTCATTTGCATTTAAGTTACACATAAAAAACAGCATATTTTTTGCCTTCACTCAAAAATGGGCATCTACAGCATATCCTAACTTGAGCTGAAACTTCATAGACTCGTTCTGGGGACACTGGAGACCTTTATTACATCTTGTAAAATAGGTCCCCTTTAAACAAGCGCCTCAATAACATAAGCAGTGTCTTAGCATTCCCTATTCCTCTGTCTTCAAAAGCTCTCTAAATGGCTCCATTATAATGCCTTGCAAATGCATGCTGCCAAAAAAAGCGAGGCATTGTTATAATCACGCAAATGACCAGTGCTGCCCAGTCAGTCAGAAAGCCACGGGATTGAGCTAAATATAGAGCAGGTCAAAAAGAATGAAGCACAAACCCACAGGCCTTTTTTAGCTATAAAGACACTAAGCTGCTCCGCTCGAGTTCCTCTTTTTATTTTCTTCTCCTGATTTAAAATGTTTCTGCATTTCGTTGACCTATGTCTTCCTTAAATCACACTCATTTCCTCAGTCCACTTAAATGCATACATATGTGTGTGTGTGTGTGTGTGTGTGTGTGTGTGTGTGCGTGTGTGTGTGTGTGTGCGTGTGCGTGTGTGTGTGTGTATGTACAGTTGAAGTCAAAATGATTAGCCCTCATGTGATTTTTTTTCTTTTTTAAATATTTCCTAAATTATATTTAACAGCAAGGAATTTGTCACAGTCTTTCCTATAATATTTTTTTCTTCTGGAGAAAGTCTTATTTGTTTTATTCTGACTAGAATAAAAGCAGTTTTTCCTTTTTTAAACCATTTTAAAGTCAATATTATTAGCTCCCTTAAGCAATGTTTTTTGGATTGTCTACAGAACAAACCATCATTATACTATAGACGTAATTACCCTAACTTGCCTAACCTAATTAACCTAGTTAGGCCTTTAAATTGCACTTTAAGCTGAATATTAGTATCTTGAAAAATATCTAGTAAAATATTATGTTCTGTCATCATTGCAAAGATGAAAGAAATCGGTTATTAGAAATTAGTTATTAAAACTATTATGTTTAGAAATGTGTTGAAAACAATCTTCTTTCTATTAACCAACAATTGGGGAAAAAATATACAGGGGGGCTAATAATTCAGGAGGGCTAATAATTCTGACTTCAACTGTACAGTATATACATGTTATATTAATAGCACCTCTTAATAAGGTCACAGTCTGTGTACAAGACACAAGGCTTTTCTGCTATGCATTTTACCACAAAATCATGACCTTTGAACTCTTAATCTCAATTGATTTGGCAGTCTTTTCGGTACAGATTACATGTTACGCACTCATGCTTGTCCTTCCAGCCTCAGTTATAAAGATCACTGCCCTGAATGTACAAGAAGTGAACATCTCGCTTTTGTGTGAACCTGAGCCGATGTTTTTGTTCACTTCCCTCGAGAGAGTAAATATTGATGACTGGGTCAGTCATGGGTTGCAACACCCAGCTGTAGGAAAAAAGCAATAATCTGTCTAGATCAGTGCCTTACCAGAGATAATCTGTCTAGTTCAGAGCATACAGTACAATGAGGCAGAGCTACAACAGAGAAAAGACAGGCATAGGAAACTGGTGTCCTCTGCCAGTTTTCTAACTCCCACAAGACAGCAGTGCCCTCTGGGTACATTACTGTCCCCAAACGCAAGAGGCTGTGGAAAAGAAAAAGAACAACGCAGTGCCATAAGGAACCATATAAACATGGAACCATCAGGAAAGTGCATCAATAATATTCATACTCCAATATCTTTAACTTTTTAGTAGAGATTAAACATATGCCAATATTCAATTATTCAATTTATTGTGATAACAAACATGCACAATATTGTTATCATAGGTGATTCAAAACACTGTGAATAATTATTTATTATTTAAAATTTTAGAGTGTTTTTTTTGTATTTAAATTGTATTTCAGTGGTTGTTCATCACAGCACCAAATTCTGGAACACTTGATAGGCAATTTATTATCAAACATTTTCACATGTACAACATTGAAACTCTGTGACTATTTATAGGTCTTTTGTTCATGAACCCTGTACAGTAAGGTTACATTTGTTAACATCAGGTAATTTAAATTAACAACAAAAACATTTATTAATCTTAAATAACCACTCTCACTGGCTATCCTTCAGCTTAGTCCCTGATTTATCAGGGGTTGCCACAGTGGAATGAACCACCAAATACTCTGGCATATTTTTTATGCTGAGTATGCCCTTCCAGCCACAACTAATTAAATTAAAATCAAAAGTAATTAATGTTTTATTAAATGGAGTTAATAACATATATTATACATATAACTATAATATGGCTATTTCTCACTGTTGATTTTAATGCATTATCTAATGTTTACCCACAAGACTTTACTGTAAAGTGTTACCTGTTGACTTTATCACACTTTTGTTATTTAATTCGCTTAAAACATTTATTTACTCTGAACATGTGTATACAATACATAAAAGATGTTTGTTTTTTTTGTTTCTTTGTTTGTTTTTGTTTCTTACAGTGGTTCAAGATGCTTTGTTGTGTGATGGCTTTATAAATGTAACAATACACGTTTTATGAAACATCAGTGGAAGACTTGATTGTTTTTTGACCAGGATGCTACAATCATTGTTAATATAATATATCAAGAAGCTTTGACATAATTAAAGAGAAAATATTATGCATTAAAGAAAATACTGCTGTTATAAACAGAATAACACACAGCCTTGTAAACTTGATGATTATCAATACTATCAGTTACTGTTAATAAAACAAAACTGAGAACAAGCATTCTCATCATCTCTACAACAGAAATACCGGAAATACATCTGGATCCTTTACATATTGTATTATACAACAGAAGACATTCTGGTTAAAAACACTGAGAGCAACCAATTGCTCTTCTGGGGAAACAGATTTAAAATACAGATGACTCATCCTACACTACACATTTCTTTCTTTTGTCTAATCAAATGCTTTATGAAACAATGCCCTGATGCCTTATTGAGAACAAACAAACTTGTGATGTACAGAATCTAGAGCCTAAAAATCCCTCTGATATGTCCAACTTTATATCAACAATATAAAGACGACTTCTACAATTAATAATGTTTTCCACATCTAAGAAAAATACAATGACATGAGACATCCCAGACAGCATCCCGTCTTGCAATCTTCCAAAAGCTGGTTTATTGCTCTTCAAGAGCATGTGATTGAACGCTTGTGTGGAACCTCGAGCTCTGTGTAATGTGACAGGTGATTTGTATGGGGTCTGGAGATGCTGACAGGAAAACAAACTCATTCGTTGTTTTCATGTGTGCTGCAGTTTAACACAGTGGCACACAGCCAAACTCAGGTACTGCCAATGACATCAACAACAACTGAAACATGCAAAGCACATGATTACTACAAGCCCCACAGATATATATCACAGCACATTTACTCAGTATTTACTCTCCCTCAAAAGGTTCCAATCCTTTATGGGTTGTTTAACACAGAATATAATTGGAAAAAAACTTGAAAACTTGTAACCATTGACTTCTATAGTAGGAAAAACAAATATTATGGAAGTCTCTATACAGTCATATAAATAATGTCAAAGAAACCCCCTGAAATAAATCTTAAATAATACCTCCATTTGTCCTTTATAGTTCTGCTTTTCATACACTGACATCATGGATGGGAAATTTCCAGCAGATGAGAACAGGGAAACACAACCTTACTCCTCTTAATGGCATTTACAGTGATGTCATATAATGCTGGTAAAACAAAGCACACACGCATTAAGCCTGTTTAAATGTCAATTTGGAAGATGTGAAGTGAAAATATGAGTCTGTGGGTCATAGCAATTGAGAGGTACTTGGCATAATAATCAGTTCTTCGTAACAACATGACATCAGGAAAGTGGTTTTATGGTAGAAAACACAGAAAGTGGGACTTTCCAGTGAAGTGCTGGCAGAGGCACAACAGGTCTGTCCCACAGCGCTCTCACAAACCTGAGCAGACACGCTCAGGGGAACAGTTAGCTAATCTCAGGCCTGTAGCGCAAAAATAGAAAAGTGCAAATCCACACCTGGATTTCCCAAACCTGCAGTCAGCTATAAACTACTCCCAGTTTAATCAAGTGCAAGAAAGTTTTAAGACTGTTCTGAGCTACAAAAACAATCTTAGCATGTATGTGATAAAGTGCTAGTATGATTAGCATAAAACATGATAAAGTTAATGATGTTAAAGTTGAACACTTTAAAAATGGTGTAGAAATAATTCTATCTCAAAAACGAGAGTAAATTGCTTACAAAGATTGACAAAATGTTGATAAATGTAGAAATTTAAAAAGACTGAAAAAGTATTTTCTTGTAAAACATACCCCAATATTACTACCACTCAAAGTCAAACATAACATTTACTTCCCATTTTCCTTTAATTTAAGACAAATAAAAAAAAATATAATAATAATAATAATAAATAAAAATAAAAAAATATATATATATTTGAGTATACTGACATTTAAATAAATTAAAATAAATTACTAAAGCTAAAATAAACATTAATAAAACTAAAATAAAACTTAATAGTCACATTTTTATTTAATGACATAATGACACAATTATTCACATTTGGAATAAACATTTTCTTTATAATATGTTCAAACTGTATTTTTTACTTAAAACAGAAAATATAAAACTAAAGGTTAATTTCAAACTCTGATGCAAATCATATGATCAATAAGCAGTGTTGAGTAAGTTACTTCCAAAAACGAATGTATTAGTTATTAATTACAAATTACTTTTCTAATTACTTTGTCTGAAAAGGGACTAAGCTACTCACTAAGTAATTTAATTACTTGACTAAATATTAAAAAAAGACTATATTTATGTCTGATTATGGAAGTTGTGCTTAAATTTTTTACATTTAAGTCAAACAGGACCTTTTAGTTTTGTAAAAAAAAAAACTATTGTATAATATATTTAACAAAACACAAAACATTTTAAATTAATGACATACATATCATAAAGTGCCATAAATTTACATTTAATTGATTCTTAAGCAGTGCTCCGGTTTCTCCCACAAGTCCAAAGACATGCGCTATAGGTGAATTGGGTAAGCTAAATTGTCCGTAGTGTATGTGTGTTAATGCGGGAGTGTATCAGAAAGAGCTTTATTGCCAGGTATGTTCACACATACGAGGAATTTGTTTTCCAGACAGAGCTTCTACAGTGCAACAAAATTACAGAGACAGGACAAAAAACAGATAATAAATATGTTTAAAAAATAAAAGTTGTAGTGAATGCAAATATACAAATTGACAAG
>CAIGQV010012771.1:0-11531 GCA_903798115.1 Danio jaintianensis
TATATATATTTCCAAAAAATATCAGACATGGTTATCCACTGACTTCCATAGTAAGGAAGTCAAATATACTATGAAAATCAATTCTTCAAAGAAGATAAGTATGTGTAAATCTGAGTACCGGTTAGCTTATTCATTTGTTAATCACTACTCACGTCCATACTATAAAGACAAATGATGAATAAATTTACTTCAGTGGCTCTGCCGATCATAGTGTGCTAATGTAACAGAGGTCAACTAGTAGCTAAATGCTATGCAGGAAAACTTCAGTGAAGCCAGAATTTTACTAGAAGCCAGGTTGCAGTCAAACATTAGGAGATCTTCAATCATTCAAACATTCTGTAGAAAGAAAATGTGTGTCAAACAATGTGCATAATATGATGTCCACTTGTATTTTGCAGCATGCAGCAAATTTGCTTTAAACAGACAGACAAACAGACACATACACTTTACACATACATACACATCTGTGTGTGTGTGTGCGTGCGTACGTGCGTGCGTGCGTGCGTGTGTGTGTGTGTGTGTGTGTGTGTGTGTGTGTGTTTACAACATGACTGGGCATTTTAACTATATGTTCACTGACTTTTGAGAGATGAACTAAAGAGTTTGATTAAGTTACAAAGTTTTGCAATGCAATCATTGTGTGGTGGTGTTTGTTTTAAGAAATGTGCATAAAAATGAAATGAAACAAACCTAGTAAAAAGCAGGAAAGAAGAAAAGCAGTAAAAGTAAGTATGAAAGAATAGAGAGAAAAAAATAAAGAAATATGTAAAAGTAGCCCAAGATGTAGGCATGTTTCTGATTAAATATAACCACTATTGTTGACCATGTGCTCAAGCATAACCTTGCAATTGCAATTGCAGGTCAAAAGCTGGGAGAACAATAATGTATTGAGTCATTCAAACTTTTTATAGACAGAAAAGTAAAACATAAATGTAAACCCTGTCCAGTCTCTTGCAATCCCATGCTGTGCAATGTGTACATTTGTACATAGTGTCTAAAGAAGAAACATTTCACCTGTGGTGAGAACATTAAGAACATATCTACTTTTGGAGCTGTGGTGTGCCAACTTTGCTCACTGATATATGCAAAAGTGCAGATTTTTGATTGTCATCGAAAACAAAACCATAATTTACATCAGGGAACACACTGTCATGTTGATATATAATTGATATATAGTTGATATATATATATAATTGATATATAATTGATATATATAAACGTTTTTGTTTTTTTAAACACACAGATTCAAAAAGAACCACAGGTCAACAGGGAGATTGCAAAAGGCCAGCTTCTGCTTTAAACTGGACTGACTGAATATCTACTATTAAATATATTCAAAAATATACAGACAAATGTAAAATACAGTAAAACACCCTAAATCTGTTGAAACGCATCGATCTGATGGCGGTTGAGTTTGCAGCTGGATATTATTGTGAGATCGCTGACAGGAACAGTGAACAGCTCAGCCAGAGCGTGTCTGAAGCTCATATGTAAGTTTATTTTACATTCTATGGCAGAAACACCATTGAGCCTCGCTAGATCCTCCTGTATCGGCGCGCATTGTAATTAATCTTTGCATTGATATTCTGGAATATGGTTGTGAGTTATGTCTGTCATGGCATCACCAGAGGCTCCACTTTCACTCCTTTACTTTGATCATAATCCTCCAATTTCTCCAAACCTCCACCTCAAAGAGCATGTTCATCTCCACCTAGATAAAAGCACAGGCTTCTCAGTGTTACTTTGTCTGCTCTACTTGATAGATTACTGCTTGCCTACTTGCTTCTTTCCATTGTTTACTCCTCGTTTGTCATCAGTGATCTCTTTTCCTCATGTCTCCAGTGATCGTCTCCTCATGCTGAGAAGTTTGTGCAATCCTTCGCCTCCAGAAAATAAGTGTTCTCCACCATTACCTGTATAGACAGAAAACCTGATTATTCTTCTTTCTGCGATTGATTCATTCCACAAACTTAGAAAACTCACCTCAGTTCTGCTTGAAAGTCAATAAACCTTGGTTTTAAACCTCGTTTCCTTTCTGAGTTATTCTGTAATAATGTTGTCTGACATCGTAATTTAAGGAATAAAATGCTAGACACAGCATCAGTTGAGGTTAAATTAATCATTGCATAATGCATATAATAAATCAGAAAAAATGTTATTGCAATAAATAAAGTCTGATTATAGTTCTTGAGTATTTGCTTAATACAATTCAAATGGCTACTTTTTTTTGCCATGCAGTGTATATAACCGTCATATTGATTTAGAGTTGTGACAGTTTGGTGGAGTAATATACCTGTATTTGAAATTAACCGTACTGTCTGTATTTTAGTCCTCAGTTTGTGTTGAAACAAATGAAAAATGAAGAAAAGATTATTCCAATGTGCTATGAGTATTCTTTTCTTAAACAAAAATAAAACTTTAGAAGAAATTATGCTTTATTATTTTTAAAGGGCACCTAGTTTACCCCTTTTTCCAGATTTAATATAAGTCTTTTGTGTCTCCAGAATGTGTCTGTAAAGTTTCAGCTCAAAACACCCATCAGATTATTTATTATACCTTTCAGAAGTTTGTCATTTTTAGCTCTTAGCATCTTGTAGCTGTTTTGGTGGACTGTGCCTTTAATGCTAGTCCTCCCTGCCCACCGTTCCCACGTGCCTGTCAGTGTGCCTCAATCTCCGCCTTCGGCTGCCTCAGATAACAGACAGACAGGAAGCAGATCTCACGTAACATTTGTGAGAAATATTACAGTAAGAACTTTCCCAATGATTATTTGATGTATTTGTTGTGGAGTTGCAACGATAAGTCACACTCAATGTCGTTACAAAGTTCACGCACGCACACACACACAGTGTTTTTGCACGGCAAATCTGACAGGATACACATTAATATCCACTGCTGTATGGATATCCGTTATGTTAATGTACAAAATAAACCTGATTTAATGTCCACAACCCGGGATTGAAGCGTCTTCTTTTATAACTGTATTGACATGCGGCTGTGGTGATAAAGTAAAGCTGAAGTAAATCGCTGTAATTCATTACAAACATGCACTGTTTTAAAAACGTGTTAAACTTGTAATACTCCCTCTTGATCACATTTGATGATGATTGATGATCCTAGCAAACTGAACAGATCTTTATTCCCGGTTGCTTTGCGCACGTCCTGTCTTGTTGATATGTTTATACACATTACTACGGAGACATGTTAATACGCAACTGTCAATCAATTTGGTTGGCGGGGAAACCGCACTCCTACGTCAAGTTGCGGTCGGCCTCAAAATGGGAGGGATTTGGATGCTATTTTAACATCAGGAAATTTAAAAAAAGAGAGACTTATTGTCTTTATAATCACCCCAATATGACTGTGGACACACTATACATACACACAGTTCTGTCCAAACAGCTTAAAAAGATGATTTTCACCATAGGTGCCCTTTAAACTATTTCTCTAAAATGTACTTCTCAGAAATATATTAAAATTACACTTTTTACATATACCTGACTATTACTGGCAGAACAGTCTTAGTATATTTGGCCTATACTTGTTCACTGACAGTTATAACATGCTTTATAGGTATACTTGGTATGTTGTTGCTTTCACTCTGTTGATTGAGTGGCCTATTAAACAAATAATAAATAACTAATAATGATGGATGTGACAACAAGGGTCGATTCCAAATGCAGCTTTTATTAACAAACATAAACAGTAAAAACAAACAAGGGCTAGACAATACAGGTAAACTCTTACGTAATCCTCACTACAGGGAAACAAGACTCAGCCAGGATGTGGCCAGGAGTGTGTTTTCAAGAGGTGACCTGAAACAGGTGTGTGACTGCAGGGCATGATGGGATATATAGTTTGGGTGAATGACACGGAGTGTTAATGCTAGTCTGAGACTAAATGTTTGCATGTTTTAGCTGCCTTAACTGCAAATAACTTGCAGCAACATATCTAAAAATGCATCAGTGTCATTGATTTGTCTCAGGATGCACAGTAATGTGTTTCTCTATATTTTTTTATTTATTTATTTATTTTTTTTAACATGCACATATTCGATATTACTTTATTTGGTACATTACAAGTATTTAAAACCCACAAGCAATATACCATAAATGTATTATTTCTTAGTAAAAATATTATTTGATATAGTGTCAGCTTATTCCATACTCCCTATTGGAAAAAATCCCCAAGTACACTTTGTGAATTTGTGGAATATGTAGTTTATCACTGTTACACTTATAGTACACTTAACAGTATACATTTATATACAAAAAGTGGGATAATTTAGTCTCAAGTGGTATTCAAGTAGTACACTCACAAGTACTAGTACATATAGCATGTATTATACTTCAACATAACTTGAGTACATGTCATAAAATTAACTTATAACTTATGAAGTATATTTCTTTTTCATAAGGATTGTTTTCTTTTCAATGACTGATATTTACATTTTGGTATGAACATCCAAACTGCCTAAAATTTACAGTTGAAGTCAGAATTATTAGACCTCCTGAATTATTAGCCCCGCTGTATATTTTTTCCCCAATTGCTGTGTAACAGCCTTCCATTAATGTTATGTCCGGTAACAGGAGTGAGCACGTATTTCACGCGTGCAATCAGAGTCCATGCATGCTAAAGTTGATTCTACCAAATTGTCTTTATTTTGTGCAGGTGAATAAAACAAAGCCTCAATCTTTGCTTTTCTGTTTTCTGATTTTTTCTGTTATCCAAATACTGCCTTATCCCCACGCTAGCAGGCAAGTTACCCTTTAGCATGGTCAAAAACCGTGTGCTTTCCCATTACTGACTCTTCCTCACTTACCCAGGCGCCTTAGTTATACTTATCATTTAGCGACCCCCAGTGGCCCACAGTATTATTACAATACAAAGAAATGGCTCCCACACACCGGACCCTTAATTGATTATGATAAATAACATAACAATTACAAATATTAAATAAAGGAGCCATAACATATATTGAAACACCATATGGCACAGACTGTAACAGTCCACATTAGTCATTTACCTCCAACAAAAGACAAAGCTTTCTTACGGGCCGTTCTAAAATACTACTCTGGGTTTTAACCTTTACTGTTCGTACCAGGCCCTTATCATCTAAAAAAGTTTCTAATACTCGACCAAGTTGCCATGAGCCACGAGGCGCAGTAGGATCCAGTACAAGTACAATGTCCCCAGTACTAAAACTTTGTCATTCTTTCGTCCATTTTTGACGTTTTTGAAGTAGAGGAAGATACTCCCGTATCCATCTTTTCCAGAAAAGATCAGATAGATACTGCACTTGTTTCCATCTTCTTTTCACATAGAGATCTGTCCTTTCAAAAATACCTGGTGGTAAAGCATGAGAAGCAGATGATTTGGAGTAAGAGCTTCAAGGTCATTGGGGTCGCTGGATACCTTAGTAATAGGACGATCATTTAGAATTGATTCTACTTCACACAGAATGGTATGAAAGGATTTGTCATCCAATGTCTGTTAGTGAAGTACGGAGCAAAGAATGTTTCTCACCATACGAATAATGCGCTCCCATGCACCTCCGTAATGGGAGCCAGCCGGTGGATTGAAGATCCACTGAACCCCTACTTGAAGTAACTCCCTTTCAATTTGCTTGTTATTCCATGCAGAAATGGCCTCCTTTAACTCTCTGTTGGCACTAATGAAGTTTGTCCCATTATCTGACCTAATGTGTACTACTTGACCTCTACGAGAAACGAATCTTCATAGAGCATTTATACACCCAGCTATGTCCAAGGAATAGGCTACTTCCAAGTGCACCGCTCTACTTGCCATACAAGTAAAAATCACTCCGTATCGTTTTACCGTACTACGTCTTCTTCTAACTTCGATGGGACCGAAGTAATCCACTCCAGTATTTGTAAAAGGTGGAAGATGATTAATTAGTTTAATTTAATTAGATTAATTTTAATTAATTAGTGTAATCAGTTCAAGCGGTAGATCAGACATCTTTTGTTCACCTGTCTTTCCTCTGTAACATCTACATACAATACATTTGGAAATAACTTTCCTTGCAGCGGCATTGGCATTTATAATCCAATATGTTTGTCTCAGTTTGGACAACATATGATTCGTGCCACAATGACCCAATTGGTCATGAATGTGACGAAGTAGAAGATTTGACACATGGTGATTTTTGGACAAAATGATGGGATGTTTGAATTCGATAGGCATGGCTTCCTTTTTGAGTCTTCCTCCTACTCTGATGAGTTCATTATCCATTACAGGGTCCAATCTGTATATGCTGGTCTCCTTCCTGACCCCACCGGAACCATGCTTCAGTTGTTCAATCTCTTTTTGAAACTCTTGCTGCTGACTGAAACAAACAATAGCTATTTCAACCTCAAAGAGGTCTTCTAAAGACAAAGACTGTCCACCCAAAGTTGCCTTGAATGACTTCATTTGTGCATTAATGATTGTTTTCGTAGCATTGCAATTCCTTTCCAGTAGCAGTAATTCCTTTCTTTTGAGACATATTCTTTTCAGTAACCTTTTTACCTTGAGTATCCAAGCAACTGCCACCTTCAATTTTTTCCAGTCTGAAAAATATGTGATAAGACAGTTACTGGCATTCTGTATACCTTGCAGGATAACAGCATTCACTCTAAGATCTTTCTTGATCTCTGGATCATCATTTTCGTGCATATTCACAATTTGCTCTTTGGGATGTAACGTCATGGTTACGTCCGTAACCCACGTTCCCCGAATAAGGGAACGGAGACATGCGTCTGGAACAGACTATGGGAGTGCGTCAGACGACGAATCACTCTGAAGAGTAAGAAAACGGGCCAATGAAATGCCAAATTGCATTGGCAGAGCTCTGCTCCACAGCTGGCAGCAATGAGCTATCAGCGCTATATAAGCTGCACGCTGTGGAGTGAGCCTCAGAATTTTGCCTGCTGAAGAGCCGATCACTCAGCTAACAGCTGGAGACTCAGCTGCTGTGGCAGTGGAGACGCATGTCTCCGATCCATTATTCGGGGAACGTGGGTTACGGACGTAACCATGACGTTCCCCTTCATACGGGAACTTCAACATGCATCTGGAACAGACTATGGGAGTGCGTATGGAAAACGCCACTGCAGCTAAGCCAGTCACACCCCTGATGTGAAGTTTGCCAAGCATAGCGTGAGCGCACAGCATCACCAGGAGCGCAACCTTCCAACATCCCTAGGCCCTTAATTACCATTACATGGGAATATTACATTTTTATCGGGAGTCGTAACGAGCTTTTACCTAGCTAATATAGACTAGGGATTTTTAAATTACGACAGTACGTTGGGAAAGCGTGCCAGTCCCCGAAGGGGGAGGTACGCTGCGGAGCCACCTGCTACCCAAGAGGGGAGACTTGATGGTAATAGAGCATATGGACTAGCCCTGATGAGGGGGAGTACTACATATGATAAGCTGGTTAGCGGGTAGGGAAGACACGGGTCCGCCTGGTCAGGGGGAACACTCCGTGGTTGAATAAACGTATGGGGTCACCCCATGGGGGGGGGGACCGCACCAGCTGGCACCAAACATCAGCATGTGGGTAGACCAAATGGGCATACAGACATCACACTGAGCCAGGCACCCGACTCCTCCGCTGAGTCAGGTGCTGGGGGCCTCGGAGGAATTCTCTAGGGTTCGCCAAGTGGGAAACTTACTAGTAGAATAAGAAATGCGCACGTATCTCCGGGTTAGGGAGCATGGCGCGGCAAGCGTTTGTTAACACCGAGCCTAGTTTCCCCCCGATTGACTGGGGTTACCCAGTAATCGGGTGGAAACCGGCTCCATACGAAGATTGTAGAATCTCGCGAATGTATTAGGTGTCGCCCAGCCCGCAGCTCTACAGATATCTGTAATAGAGGCGCCGCGTGTTAACGCCCAGGAGGAGGCGACACTTCTAGTAGAGTGTGCTCTCACATTAGCGGGACGCAGCTCGCCCTGGCATTGGTAAGCGAGGGCGATGGCATCAACTATCCAGTGGGCCAACCTCTGTTTTGATACGGCACTTCCCTTCTGCCGACCACCATAACAGATAAAGAGCTGTTCACCAGATCTTACACTTTGCGTTCGTTCCACGTAAAGGCGCAAAGCGCGAACGGGACAAAGCAATGAGGGGGCTGGGTCTGCCTCCTTCGAAGGCAGCGCTTGCACGTTCACCACCTGATCTCTAAATCGGGTGGTAGGAACCTTGGGCACATAGCCGGGCCGGGGTCTCAGGATAACGTGAGAGTAAGCCGGTCCGAATTCTAGGCACGATTCGCTGACCGAAAATGCCTCCAAATCCCCGACTCTCTTGAACGATGCCAACGCGATCAGCAGAGCTGTCTTCATTGACAGAAGTTTTAATGTTACCGAATCGAGTGGCTCGAATGGAGCTCTCTGCAGACCCGCCAGGACTACAGAGAGATCCCAAGAGGGCATAAGAGGGGGGCGGGATGGATTTAATCGCCGCGCGCCTCTGAGGAATCGGATGACTAGGTTATGCTTCCCGATCGTGTTGCCATCCACCGCATCATGATGAGCGGAGATGGCAGCCACATAAACCTTCAGTGTGGAGGGGGACAGCCTACGCTCCAACTTATCCTGAAGGAAGGATAACACAACGCTAATCTGGCAAGTCCGGGGGTCTTCTCGATGAGAAGCACACCACTCAGTGAATAGACTCCACTTCAGGGCGTAGGCATGCCTCGTAGAGGGTGCTCTAGCCTGAGTGATGGTGTTAACCACCGCCGCCGGTAAGTCACCTAAGTCTTCCGCGCTCCGTCTATGGACCACACGTGGAGGTTCCAGAGATCTGGGCGCGGGTGCCAATGGGTGCCCCGTCCCTGGGAGAGGAGGTCCTCTCTCAGGGGAATGCGCCAGGGAGGGGCCGTCGCGAGGAGTGTGAGTTCGGGAACCCAGGTCCGGTTGGGCCAGAGAGGCGCAACAAACAAGACCTGCTCCTCGTCCTCCCTGACTTTGCACAGTGTCTGTGCGATTAGGCTCACCTGGGGGAAACGCATATTTGCGCATGCCCGGTGGCCAGCTGTGAGCCAGCGCGTCCGTGCCGAGGGGGGCCTCGGTCAGGGAATAAAACAACTGGCAATGGGTGCTTTCGAGAGAAGCAAACAGGTCGACCTGGGCTTTCCCGAATCGCTCCCATATCAGCTGGACCATACCGGGGTGGAGTCGCCATTCTCCACGAAGCGTTTGCTGCCGTGAGAGCACATCGGCTGCACGGTTGAGCTCGCCTGGGATATGAATGGCACGCAGCGAACTCAGCCGCGTATGACTCCAGAGGAGCAGACGGCGAGCGAGCTGTGACATGCGACGAGAACGTATACCTCCCATATGGTTGATATAAGCTACCGTTGCCATGCTGTCCGTCCTGACCAGCACATGCTTTTGCTCTAACACCGGTAAAAAGCGGCGGAGAGCAAGAAACACTGCCAACAGCTCTAGGCAGTTGATATGCCAACGCAGACGGGGTCCGAACCATGAACCCGCAGCTGCGTGCTCGTTGCACACGGCCCCCCCAGCCCGTGCTGGAGGCATCTGTCGATACGACAATATGCCTGGATACTTGCCCTAGGGGCACCCCGGCCCGTAGAAAAGCAAGATCCGTCCAAGGACTGAAGGTGCGGCGACACAGCGGAGTGATACGCACCCGGTGTGTGCCCGCGCGCCATGCCCGTCTGGGGACCCGATCGTGAAGCCAGCGCTGAAGTGGTCTCATATGAAGCAAACTGAGCGGCGTCACCGCGGCTGCGGATGCCATATGCCCCAGGAGCCTCTGAAAATACTTCAGTGGAACCACTATGTTCCTGTCGAGTTTGCTCAGACAGGAAAGCACTAGCCTGGCGCGCACCTCCGAGAGGCGCGCTACCATAGAGATCGAGTCCAGCTCCAGCCCGAGAAAAGAGATCCTCTGCACTGGGCAAAGTTTGCTCTTCTCTCGGTTGACCCGAAGCCCCAACTGGTCAAGGTGCCGAAGCACCCTGTCCCTGTGCATAATCAATTGATCGCGAGTCTCAGGGACGCTTCGCGGTCCGTTTACCGGACTTAACGGCGCCCTGGGGCGGTGGCGTCGCAGTCCCGCGGGAGGCTCGGCGTTGCCGCTTAGCCGGTGGAGCAGGCAGCGGGAGCGGAGCCGGTTTTGGGGCCGCGGGTGGACGCCCTCGGCGAGGAGCAGCCAAGGTAGATGGGGCAGCGGGGAGAGCAGTTTTCTGAGCCCGCTGGTAGATGACCTCACCCATCGCCTGGGACTGCTCTTTCACCGCCGAGAACTCCTGGGTAAAGTCCCCGACGGTGTCGCCGAACAGGCCAGCCTGCGAAATGGGAGCGTTAAGAAAGCGAGCTTTGTCAACGTCTCTCATCTCGGCCAGGTTTAGCCAGAGGTGGCGTTCCTGGACCACTAATGTGGCCATCGTCCTCCCCAGGGCACGAGCAGCCGATTTGGTGGTCATGAGAGTGTAATCGGTTGCCGTGCGGAGCTCATGCATCAAGCCCGGGGAAGAACCACCCTCCTGCAGCTCAGCCAACTTCTCCGCTTGGTAGCGTTGATAGGTGGCCATAGCGTGCAGAGCGGATGCAGCCTGTCCCGCAGCAGTGTAGGCTCTGGCCACGAGGGACTCAGATAACCTACACGCTTTGGAAGGGAGTCTGGGTGGACCTCTCCAGGTGGAGGCGCCCCGCGGGCAAAGATTGACGCGATAGCACGCTCCACCTGGGGTATCGCCTCATAACCCCTGGCTGCTCCACCATCAAGGGTGGTGAGAGCGGAAGCGCACGAGGACCGGGCAGAGAAAGGTGCCCTCCATGCCTGCGTGAGCTCACTGTGTACCTCCGGGAAGAAAGGGACGGGGGGGTTGGAGGGTCTTGCCCTTCTAGCCCCCACGTAACACCCATCTAAGCGGTCCGGCCGTGGTGCTGGGGGACAAGCCATCTCCAGACCCACGGCCGAAGCAGCCCGGAATAACACGGCTAACATGTCCGATTCCAGACCCGAGGCCGCACTGACCACCCCGGAGGGTGGCAGAGGGTCCGGATCTTCATCGGAGCATGTTAGCCCGCCCTCCGATGCAGCGATGGACATCACGTCCCCGGTGTCATCTAATGAAAGCGCGGCCATCCCGGGGGATGGACCAGCGCTCTCACTAGAAGCTTGGACAGAGCCAGCTGAGGAGTGAGGGGTCCGCGAGCCCGAAGGCGGCGGATAAGCCCCCACTGTAACCCTCAGGTCTGCCCGTGTGCTAACCGCATGGCGGGGCATGCCGGACCCCCAGACATGTGATGCAATGCTCGTGCCTGTCATCCGGGGAGAGGAAACCACCGCATCCAGAAATGCACGGTCGGAACGACATCTTTAAAAAGACGCGTTATGCGACCGTGTGCTCTCTTAGGGAATTCTGCTCTTTTAGTGTGAAACTGCTCTTTTAGTACACCAGTGAAACGCCCAGGGGACGTAAAACCCAGATGAAACGCCGCTGTTGCGTCTTCTCCCGCACTGGTGATAAGCGCTGACACTT
>CAIGQV010012773.1:0-12048 GCA_903798115.1 Danio jaintianensis
TGGTTTCTCTCGAGGTTTTTTTTCCTTCACTTTCGCAAATTGGTGAATTTCGTTCCTCGCCGCTGTCGCCACTGGCTTGCATGGTTCGGGACCTGTAGAGCTGCGCATCGATGGATTTGCTCTTCAGTGTTTGGACTCTCAGCAGTGAAAATTTAAACCACACTAAACTGAACTGAACTTAAACTCTAAAAACTGAATGGACACCATTCCAATTCACTATAATCCTCTATGTGAAGCTGCTTTGACACAATCTACATTGTAAAAGCACTATAGAAATAAAGATGAATTCAATTGAATTGAATTGATTATCTTGTCTTAATCCGAAAAGTCGTCAAACAGTTAATTGGCAACATCAAGCATGAATGTTTTGGCATACTCCCCATCTGTGAATGGCTTTCCATTTCTCACAATTGCTAAACCACCAGCAAAGCTAGCCGAATTCCAGTCACCTTGTTGGGTCCAAACACAGAGTTGCTGCTTACTAGTTTGCTCTTTGCACAGTAGCTCTTGACATGCTTTCTTCCTTCTGTTTCCTGCAGGATATGTCGATGCAAATGTAGTATGGCGTGTGTCAAAGTGCTGCTTTATATTTGACCATTTCATTATTACAATTCTATCATTGCAAATTAGACACATTGCAGAACCTGCTCTCTTCACAAAGGTGAATTCCTCTGTCCATTCCTGCTGAAAAGTGCAATACTCCTCATCTTTTTTTTTTTTAGCCATCTTCTTCGATAAAGGGGTTTCTGCAATTAGCTAGCTGACTGCTTGATTAAAATGGGGGAAGTTTACCTTCTGACCTCACAACGACCCGTGTACGTCCCGCATTATCCAATAGAAATTTGGTGTTGTCCCGCAGGACAGCTGTGATAGGCTCCAGCGACCCGCAACCATGAATATGAGCAGTAGGAAATGAATGGATTGAAATACATAAGAATGTTTTATATTTTTGACGCTATTATCTTTTTATTCAAGATTTGTCTGCGAGCCAGATGCAGCCATTAAAAGAGCCACATCTGGCTGGCGAGCCATAAGTTCCCGAACCCTGTATTAATAATACTAGTGTCCTCCCTCTTCTTACTTTCCTCTTCTCTAACGAGATATGTCCTCCTACTTTTCTCTTTTTTTGTCCTTTTTGTCCTTTGAATGGAGTCTTTTGGCACCCTGCAGCAGCATGTTTTGTCCAGCATGCTCGCTTTATGTGTCCCTGATTTCCACATTTATGGCAGAGCTCATTCAGAAATGTACATTCTTCTGGTGCATGTTGTCCTTTGCATCTGTAACACACTGTGTCTTTTTGTCGACCCTTCTTCTCAGCTGAGTACACTCCATGCACTGCTGTCGGTCCTTTAAATGACTTCATCGTTTGTGCTGTCTCCTCCATTAACATACCTTGCAAATCTCACATTCTTGTTTGCAGACTCCATTGCCTGGCAGATTGTAAGTGCCTTTTCAAAAGTTAACTCCATTTCAGATAGCAGCCTTCTCTGCATTCGGTCGTCGTTCACTCCACAGACAAGTCTTTCCCGTAGCATTTGTGGAAGTGTGGTCCCGTACTCACAGTGCTGGGCTAACTTTTTCAGTTCTGCCACATAATCAGCAACAGTCTTGCCATCTTTCCGTGTACGTGAGTTAAACCTAAATCTTTGCACGATTTCACTTGGCTTCGGATTGAAATGAGTTTTTAGCACAGCCACTAGCTCATCATAGGTTTTGTCTCCTGGCTTTGTGGGGCAGAACCATAGAACAAACTTCTTAATAAACTATATGTAGCTGCACCAACTCCACTTAACAGCACTGCTTTCTTTTTTTCAGCTCCGTCAATTCCATTAGCTTGGAAAAAATAGTCAAGCATTTCGATATATTCATCCCATAACTGTGATGCACTATAAAAGGACTCACCGTCCCTACCAACGAAGTCATTTTTTCTTGTTAATAGCCAATTTCCTCTGGCATGCGACTCCTTAAAGTGGAAGTGAAGCAGTCAGTCAAGTTTACATTATTTTGTAAATTGGTTTCCACTTTAATGAAAATATATTAAACAAACTCGATTAATGTAACCATTTTGAAGAAAAGGGCATGTTTTACTATAGCTTTTGGCACAAGGGGATTTACATATGTATAGACTAATGCAATGATTTAAGCATATGACTTCACGCTTTACTAAGTCATGTTTTTGTGGATTATGTCAAGACATATTCCCTTTTCAAGCCAATCAACTAAATCTTTCAACATGTATAAAGAACGTAAAAAACTGCCATGTGAAAAAACGCGCCGATCTTAGTTTGGTTTGAACACGAACAGAGGTGAGCAGCTGTAGTAGTAAAAAGTTAAAGTACCCGCCCCCATTATGTCGGCACCAGACCTTGTTGAAACCATGGTTGAAACCCAGACAGACAGTCAGGCAGCGTAATACAGAGAGTTGATCAAAGAGCATCAAACAATTAGAATTAAAAGGCAAAACAAAAATTGAATAAATATATTTTTATATATTAGACACACATCTAATGCTTGTATTTGCAGCAGCTCCAAACCCACAACTTCACGCATTGGGTTAAATTAGGCTTTGCAGTCTCCGTGGTCAGTCCATTACTTCCACTGTATCTATTCAGCTGAGGGAATGGAAGCAACCCTGTGACATCAGACACAGCGATATTCCAAGATGGTGGCCATAGCTTTAAAAACTATAGTAAAACATGTCATTTTCTGCAAAATGGTTTCATTAATTGAGTTTGTAATATATATTTTCATTAAAGTGGAAATCAATTTACAAAATGATGTATACTTGACTGACTGCTTCACTTCCACTTTAAATCCTCGTTTCCAATTATGTAATATTCCTAACTTAATACCAATGCAATTTTTGATACAGTTATGTTACAAATCACAATTTAATTTACTTTATGTATTGTTTTTATTCATTTTCAACATGGATATTGTGCCCATGCGCTCACTTTGTGAGATGGCGTCTGACAGACCTGATGTCTGTTGCATATGCTTTTTGATACAGAGGGAGTGATACGAGAAATAAATTCCAGTTCAACTACTTTACTGTATGGATTATTTTCTTATTACCATCAACCAACACAACGCAGAAGGACATCCATTACACCTGACATATATGAATTGCGTCGTGTGCATTTGTAGATTAGTGTGCTTTTGGGGTTTAGCTCTCTGTGCATTTGTAGATCGCTGTGGGTATTTGTGGGTAGCTCTCTGTGCATTTGTGAATCGCTTTGTGCATTTGTGGATTTTGAAACATTTCTAACCTCAAGAGGAACACTAATCCACACATAGATGGACTCCACCCACCTTCTACTTAAACCAATCAGATACCGGCAACATGGTGCTGACCAATCGTTGCTCGTTCTCGCTTCAACCAATCACGCTTTGCCTTACAATCAGGGCGGGACCAGCCGTAATTAACCAGTCTCTTCAAAATGACGGCCAGGACAGTTCAAGACAGGTCAGTGGTGCTGCTCATCACAGCGTTGTTGTAATAATATTGAGCTGTCCTGGCCGTCCTTTTTGAAGAGACTGGTTAATGGACTGCACGATCGCTTCTGCGTTTGCGCTCAGCCCGCATGGTTACTTCTAGTGCAGCACAGCGATCACTGTATGCGGATGGTGCAGGACAGGATGATAGATTACACTCGCTGTTTATAAGTGTTTCCCAGGATTACCGTGAAGGACTTTAATCGAATCATTAAACAGTGAGCTGTCACAACAAACAGCAAAGAATAGAACAGGTTTAAATTCTACATTTTGAGTTACATTGATCGTTTTGAGGGTGAGTATTATCATGCTATATATACGAATAGCATAGCAGTAGTTCATACCAGTTTTTGTTAGATAATATCCATAACTATGAACGTTACTAACTAGGTTATTCCTCAGTTTCCTGTAAGGGTGGAGTGACAGGAGAGATCAGCGTGACGTGTTTCAGGTCGATGAGGAACTCAGAAGCTGCATAGCTTGAGAACGAGGTTATTAATGCTCAGGATGACATGATGATCCAGCTCATCTACAAAGACATCAAAATGTTTCGGACCATCTGAGAGGAAGCTGACCATTTCTTTCTCTTTTTTTTTTTTTTTTACTTCTACCTGCCAAGATGACTACAGATTTGAACAAAACTCACACACACACAACTTTTAATGATAATTGTTTAATGTTGTATTTTTACACATCATTGTAATGGAAATGTTTAACTTCAATTCAATTCAAGTCATCTTTATTTCTATAGCGCTTTTACAATGTAGATTGTGTCAAAGCAGCTTAACATAGAAGAGTACAGTAAATTGAAACAGTGTCAGTCCAGTTTTCAGAGTTAGAGTTGAAGTTCAGTTTAGTTCAGTTCAGTGTGGTTTAATTTTTACTGCTGAAAGTCCAAACACTGAAGAGAAAATCCATCAATGCGCAGCTCCACAGGTCCCGAACCATGCAAGCCAGTTTAACATTGTGTCAAATTATTTATATTTACATAACGTTACGGTTACTACGTAACCCTCGTTCCTCGAGGGGGGGGACCGAAATGCTATGTGGAAACTTCCACTATGGGGATTTCGTCAGAAAGCCAATCATCTGACGAGAAATAAAACGGGCCAATGAAATGCCAATGAGTTGGCGGTGTCAGTGCACACAGCTGGCAGCAATCACAATCAGTTAGTAAATAAGAATGCCAGGTGTGCATAGCAAAAACACCTTTTCTAGCTGAAGAAGCCGAACTACAGCTGTCAGCTAAGGCGCAATCACTGTGGCGAAGGCACATAGCATTTCCGTTCCCCCCCTCGGAGAACAAGGGTTACGTAGTAACCGTAACATTCCCCAGCGGGAGGGGAGCTTCAATGCTATGTGGAAACTTCCACTATGGAGAAATGTATGGAAAACGCCACAGTGATTGAACCTTACCACGTCGCTGGTGAGAGGTTTGCCAGGCTCCAGCGTGAGCGCACCATCATCACCAGAGACGCAGCCCTCCAACGTGTCCCCTGGCCCTTACTTACCTTACTTACCTGTGAAGTGCTTAAGGCTTATTTATATTTTTGAGGAGTCGTAAAAAATACACCTAGTTAAGTTCTAGGAATTTTAAAATACGACAGCACGTTGGGAAGCGTGCAGTCCCGAAAAGGAGGATGCTGCGGAGGCCACCTGCTGCCCAAATGGGGAGACCTGGTGGCAGGAAGACATATGGACTAACCCTGAGAAGGGGGAGTACACATATGGAGGAAGGTTAGCAGGGAGGGAAGACACGGGCCCTCCTAAGAGGGGGGACTAAACCGTGGCTGAGTGAAGCATATAGGATCGCCAGTGGGGATTGCGCATAGCAGGCACCTATACCCAGAACGAGGGCTGACCAAGTGGGCATGCCAACAACGTAATGGGCCAGGCACCTGACTCCTCCGCTGAGTCAGATGCTGGGGGCCTCGGAGGAACTCTGTAGGGTTCGCCAATTGGGGAACTCAACTGAACAGAGTGAAAAAGCGCATGTATCTCTGTTAGAGAGAAAGGCGCAGCAAGCGTGTTTCAACACTGTACCGAATTTCCTCATTCACTGGCGTTATCCAGCACACGTGAGGAAAATCAGCTCTATTTAAAAATTATAGACTCTTACAAATGTATTAGGTGTCGCCCAGCCTGCAGCTCTACAGATGTCTGTTAGAGAGGCGCCGCGTGCTTACGCTCAAGAGAAGGCGATACTCTTAGTCGAGTGCGCTCTCACTCCCGGGGTACGCGGCTCACCCTGGCACAGAAAAGCGAGGGAGATGGCAGCCACTATCCAGTGGGCCAACCTCAGTATGGATATGGCACTTCCCGTCTGCCGATCATAACAGAAAAGGAGCTGCTTAGAGTCGTAAGCTCACCAGGCAGTCGTGGCCTGGTGGTTAGAGTGTTGGACTCGTGATCCGAAGGTTGCTGGTTCGATACTCGGTACCAGCGGGAATTGGGGGTGGGGGGAGTGAATGACCAGCACTCTCCACCACCCTCAATACCACGACTGAGGTGAGTCCCTTGAGCAAGGCACCGTTCCCCCCAACTGCTCCCCGGGCGCCGCAGCATGGCTGCCCACTGCTCCGGGTGTGTGTTCACGGTATGTGTGTGTTCACTAACTGTGTGTGTGCACTTGGATGGGTTAAATGCAGAGCACAAATTCCAAGTATGGGACACCATACTTGGCCACACTACACTTCACTTCACTTCACTTCATAGCACCGAGCGCGAACAGAACACAGCAAAGAAAGGGGCTGGGTCTGCCTCCTCCGTGGGCAGCGCTTGCAGGTTCACTACGTAGTCTAGAAAGAAGCGCTGTAGGAACCTCGGGCACCTAGGTGGGCCGGGGTCTCAGGAAAACGTGAGCGTGGGCCGGCCCGAATTGCTGGCACACTTCGCTGACTGAAATTGCCTCCAGATACCCGACCCTCTTGACCGATGCTAATGCGACCAGCAGAGCTGTCTACCTGAACAGAAATCTTAAAGATACTGAATCGAGTGGATCGAGCAGACCTCTCCTAAGAGAGATCTCCAAGTGGGTATGAGAGGGGGACAGGATTGACTTAATAAACCAGCGTCTCGCACCTCTGGGAACTGGATGATTAGGCAATGCTTTCCCAGCGTCGGAACGACGACATGCCTGGACACTTGTTCTAGAGGCACACAGGCCTGTAGAAACGCAGGGTCCGTCCAGAGGCTGAGGGCGCGGCGACACAGCGAAGTGACCCAATCGGGAAGCCAATGCTGAAGCAGTCTCATATAGAGCAACCCGAGCGGCGTGACAGCGGCTACGGATGCCCCAGGAGCCTCTGAAATAATATCAGTGGGACCAGAGTTTTCCTGTCGAACTCTCTCAGAGAGGTCAGCATCAGCCCAGCGCGCTCTGAAAGAGATGCTCTGCACAGGGGCGAGCCTACTCCTTTCTCGGTTGACCCGAAACCCCAAAAGGTCGAGGTGCCGGAGCACCCAGTCCCTGTATATAATCAATTGATCCCGCGAATGAGCTAAAAAAGCCAGTCACCGAGATAATGGAGTATGCAGATGCCCGCGAGCCGAAGGGGCGTTAGGGCATCCTCCGCGAGCTTGGTGAAAACCCGCGGAGACAGGGAGAGCCAGAAAGAGAGGACTTTGTACTATCATGCTCGACCCTCACACGCAAACCGCAGAAACTGCCGGTGGCGTGGGAAAATGGAGAAATGAACATACGTGTCCTTGAGGTCTATCGCTGCAGACCAATCCTGAGGACTGACGCACCGGGGGATGTGCTTCTGCATGAGCATTCTGAGTGGCTGCTTGTAAGGCAGCGGGTCATAATGCGCAGAACTAAGATTGGTCATAACCCACTGCTCTTTTAGAGTACGATGAAATACAGACTAAAAAGCCCATACCTCATCTCGGCTGGAGGTACCGTCTCGATTGCATCCTTCGCCAGGAGGACAGCAATCTCCTCGCGCAAGACAGGGGCGGACACAGGGCTGACACCTGGTGTAATACACGCCCGTGAACTTGGGAGACCGAGTCTGATTGTCCGAATGAGCCATCGCAACAGGCTGGGCAGCGCTAACCAGGCTGGCAGAGCCCACGCGAGTGACATCATCGGTGCAATCACTTACGCACCAGTGGTGGGGCAGCACAGGATGGGAGAGCTCACCCCGGGAGGCGCGTATCCCGAGGAAGAGCGAAAGATAAGAGGTTTAATCTTAACTTCGCCCCAAGAGCCCGCAGGGCGGCTGGGAGTGCAAGAGAAACGAGCCCGTCCTCTGGCACTCACGGAGCCTGTAGCGAAGAGCACCGATCCTGCGAGCTGGAAGGCATAGCGTCCCATACTGGCAGTGTTCGGGCTATCACACCCGGAGAAAGGAAAAATTGCTCTTATAAAATTTAGTAGCCATACGGCCATGAGTTAATGATATGGGTGTCCCTGGCCCTCCGCCAGGGAAGGAGCAAACCTCCTTTTCTCCGAGTGGCCCGTCTCAGGGACGCTTCGCGGTCCATACCGGACTTAGCGGCGCCTTGAGGCGGGGGGTGGAGATCGTCTGTGAGGTGCTCAACGCTGCCGCTTAACCGGTTGAACGGACAGGGTAGCGAAGCAGATTTTGGAGCCATAGACGACCGCCCTCGGCGAGAAGCAGCCAAAGTGGACGATTCGATGGGGAGAGCGGTTTTTGAGCCCGCCGATCGCACTTGACTACTCTTTCACCGTAGTGAATTTCTGGGTGAACTCACCCCAGTGTCGCCGAACAGGCCAGCCTGGGATATGGGTGTGTTAAGAAAGCGAACTTTGTCAACGTCACGCATATCTGCCAGGTTTAGCCAGAGGTGGCGTTCCTGGACCACTAGTGTGGTCATCGTCCTTCCCAGGGCACTCGCAGCCGACCTGGTGTTTTTATAGCAAAGTCGGTTGCAGTGCGTAGTGCATTAAGCCTGGGTCGGAACCTTCCTCGTGCCGCTGGGCCAACGCTTGCGCCAGCCATAGCAAGCAAAACGGAAGCAGCCTGGCCCACAGCAGTGTAGGCTCTGGCCCCGAGGGACGCAGACAACCTACACGCTTTGGACGGGAGCCGAGGCTAACCACTCTAGGAAGGGGCACCACACGGGCAAGATTGACCGCGCTAGCACACTCGACCTGGGGATTTGCCTCGTACCCCCTGGCTGCTCCATCATCGAGGAAGGTGAGGGCGGAGCGCACGCAGACCGGGCAGAAAAAGGTGCCCTCAGCGCTGCGTGAACTTACTGTGCACCTCCGGGAAGAAGGGGACGGGAGGCTTAGAGGGTTTCCCCCTCTTATCCTCCACGTAACACCCGTCTAATCGGTCCGGTGGCGAAGCTGGGGGACATCTCCAGCCTCGTCGCCGAAGCAGCCCGGGTTAGCACGGCCATCATATCAGATGCCATATCTGGAGCCTCACTTACCACCCCTGAGGGAGGAAGCGGGTCTGAATTGTCATCGGAAAATGACAGCCCACCCTCCGATGCAGCGATGGACATCTGTGTCATCGAGTGAGAGGGCGACCCTCCCGAAGGATGGTGCGCTTCTCTCACTCGAAGCTTGGATGGAGCGTGCTGAGGAATGGGAGGTCCGCAAGCCCGAGGGCGGCGGCTTGACCCCCACTGTGACCCTCAGATCTGCCCAAGTGCCAACCGCTACTTGTGGGGGACAACAGGGGTGGTTCGCCCTTTTGCAAGAGCGAGCCACGATCTTAGCTGCGCAACAGACATGCCATCGCAGTGATGGCATGCGCTGCCTGCGAGCACCGGATTACTTTTAGGAGAATTGCTTAAATTTATACGCATCGCTCTTGAAGTACCGGTCCAGCGAAACGCCCAGGGACGGGAGAAACCCAGCTCGACCACCGCTGCTCGCGTTGTTGCTCGCACTGGAACCGGGAGAAATCAGCCTCTCAGAAGACAGCAGCTTTCTCTCACTCTCCCTCGAACGAAGTCAGAGGATGACAGCAAAACGTCTCTTTCAGACTGCACATGAGGATTCTGAAAGCGAAAAGGCTATCCATGTTTTTGCTATGCATACCTGGCATTCTTATTCACTAACTGATTGTGATTGCTGCCAGCTGTGTGCGCTGACACCGCCAACTCATTGGCATTTCATTGGCCCGTTTTATTTCTCTTCAGATGATTGTCTTTCTGACGAAATCCCCATAGTGGAAGTTTTCACATAGCATTGAAGTTCCCCTGAAGCTGGGGAACTGCAGTGCAAATGTCTAGTTACTTACATAGTTCAGTTCATAGTTTTCCTTGTTAAAAATGAGTTGAAGGTGGTATCCTATTCATTACATTTTTGCTACTTGAACCAAACACATTTTGCATTATTCTTGTAATCTTATATAAAAAGACTATCATTAAATGTAATTAAATACAAAAAGTGCTTGAGCATCACTGGTGGTCTGACAATAGTTGATTGCCTGATTTTTGTCAAAAGGCAGAAGTGGTACAACATTTGTTGGAGGTGGACACCTTAATGCTCTATGCACAAAGAAACTTGCATATTTACATTAGTGCAAGTATCTAAAGTTATTTATATTTACATTAGTGCAGAACAAATGTTCACTCAAATTGTTCTGTTATTTATGTTTAAATGTTTATATTAATGCATTGAAAATGAATGTTTATTATATTAGCAACTTTAAATCCCTGCAATGAATGCAATGTACTGTATACGTGTTCATATATATATTGTTTTACAAGAATAACTTCATCAATACCCATTAAATGTTATCTCCTCTAATCTTTCGCTCAAGTTTTTACTAATGGGCAGAAGGCAAGACATTGTGTAAATCAGGTTGATGCTCGCTAATAGAGAGAGATGATGACTGTCCAGCTTGTGTTGCTTCACCCTGTGGATGAGATGCTCAATGTGGACCCACAGAGATGGATGCTGTCTTCCTCACCTAGTTGCTCTTACTCTGGACACACGTGTCATGTAGTAGGATGCAAGTTGTGAACCTAAATCAGATGTAATACATGTAGAAGTATAAATACTTGTGCTTAACACATTTATTGATTTGATAACTGATCTAAAGCTAGATGCACTTTGTCTAACAGAAAGCTGGGTTAAACCAGATGACTACATGACCCTAAACGAGTATTCACCTGAAGGATATTATTATAAACACGAGCCACGTCTTAAAGGCAAAGGTGGAGGCGTTGGCACTATATACAGTAATATTTTTAGTGTTACTCAGCGATCTGACTTCAAATATAATTTATTTGAAGTAATAGTGTTGTATATTATAGTGTGCCATTCAAACAATAAATTTCAATAACAATTTATATTGGCAACTGTATATAGGCCTCCAGGGCACCATACCGACTTTACAAAAGAATTTATTGATTTCTTATCCGAAATAGTTCTGGCCACAGATAAAATTTAAATTGTTGGTGATTTTAATATTCAAATAGATAATGAAAAAGATGCTTTAAGTCTGGCCTTCTTAGACATACTAGCCTCTGTTGGAGTGAAACAGCATGTCTCAGGGCCTACTCATCGGCATAATCATACCTTAGACCTAATATTATCACATGGTATCGATATTGATAATGTTGAAGTTGTGCTGCAGAATGATGACAGTTCAGATCACTATTTAATCTCTTGTTTATTGTGCATTGATAGGTCTACAAAACCAGCTTCTATTTATAAATATGGTAGAACGATCACCGCTAGCACTAAAGATCACTTTGTCAGTAACCTACCTGATCTTTCTAATTTCCATAGCATTCCAGGCAGCCTAAAAGAGTTTGACACTGCAACTGAAACTATTGACTCTGTCCTTTCTAGCACGTTAGACATAGTTGCTCTGTTACACTTAAAAAAGATTAGGGCAAAAAATCTGATGCCATGGCACAATGAGCACACACATGCCTTAAAGAAAGCAGCCCGGAAAATGGAACGTAGATGGAAGAAATCAAAACTAGAGGTTTTTCGTCTGGCCTGGAAAAAAGTATACTTAACTTTAGAAAAGCTTTAAAGTCTGCCAGATCTGCTTATTTTTCAACTTAAATAGAAGCAAATAAACACAACCCTAGGGTCCTGTTTAACACAGTAGCCAATCGAACTAAAAATAAAGCATCAACATGCATTTCTCAACACAGCAGTAATGACTTTATGAATTTTTTCACATGCAAGATTGATGATATCAGAGATAAATCAGAATCAGAATCAGAATCAGAATCGGTTTTATTGCCAAGTGTGCTTACACACACAAGGAATTTTTTTTGGCTACAGAAGCTTCCAGTGTACATAAAGTGACAAGTGACAACACAAAATAAATATGAGGAAAATACGACACACATTAAACAGAGATGCAGTTAGACAAAAGAGCTCTGGATGATGAATTGTTTGTACAGATTTGTTATAAATATACAAATTATAAGGTGCTGTGTACAAATGCGTATGGAGAGGTATTGCATTGCATACTGTTATAGGGTGCTGTGTACAAATGCGTATGGAGAAAGTATTGCTTTGTATATTGTTATAAGGTGCTGTATACAAGTGCATATGAAAAAGTATTGCACATGTTTATTGCACAGTAGGGGAATAAT